>JAHDVE020007479.1:0-17243 GCA_022606495.2 Halesus radiatus | reverse complement strand
TTATGCGAATATTAAATATTCTGATTATAAAATAAAACATTGAAGTTCAAACAAGTCACCGAACAAAAATCGTGTCGGAAAAAATATATATAAGTTTTATTTTTTATGATGTTTATGACGGGGAACAATTAAGTAAATTCTACTGTGTTTAAATTTTTTCTCTTTCCGGACATATTATATTTCATACTATTCAGCTGAATTCAGCTCAAATTCATAAAAACTAATCATTTTTTTAATTCTAAATCGGATGGTGTTTAAAATTAGTTATTATCGGTACAGGCTCGTTCTATATCATTACTGGTTCTAAAACCGAAACCGAAAAAAGTAAAACTAAACGTAATAATAGTGACATGTATGAACTAAAATGTGTCCACCGTCCAAAATAGAAATGGGTGGGAGTAAATAAAATCATATAAGTAAGTCGTCGCAATGTGGATTAAGCACAGTTTGAAAATTGTATGTCGAAAGAGGTGTCACAATAATAAAAACTAAAATACTTAATAATGACATTATTAAATTCGATTTAAGTACATTAAATTTCAAAAAAAAAGGAGTTTTACGAATTAAACACAAAAACAGTTAATAACAAATCATTCATGTTACATACATTGCAAACGAGTAATTCATTAAACATGCAAAAAGTCCGTAACAGATGAAATTAGAGAAGTTTTGGGAGGGACGGTAGAGGTAGAACGGTAAAGGTAGTCGGGAGGTAGTAGGTGTAGAAAGTTTATAACAATGTTATTGTAGTTACCCGGAGTGGAGTCAAGTCCGCACACGGTGTCCACCTTTTCCAGGTTTATGTTGTCAAAGCCGGCAGAGCCTCCGATTTCAACGTAGTCCGGCAAACCTCGCTTTTGGCACTGGAAATAATTGTAATTCAAACGAATTAATTAGTTAAAGTTTCTCACAAATTGGTTGGGTAACTATTATTTTGAAATTACTCGCAGAACGAAGATGTTTGTATTCATTTAAGTTCCTGTTAACGTTTGCAATATAAATCGTTACATGTATCAATAAATGAACTAGTGTAAAATTGTTGAGTAAGTGAAGTATACACATTATAGAATAAAGCACAAACTACCGTGCCTTTGTCAGGGTTAACAGATTAAAAACAAAATATTATATATACTCTGGCGAAGACATAAATTGTTGTGTTACCGGTAAACATGTACCCAGTAGCGCACCTAGAAAATAATCAAGGGGGTGCCCCGGGGGGTCTGGGGGTATCCCAAACCCCCTAATAAAATGGAGAGTTCAGGGCAGAAATAAAAAAAAATCAAAAATCAAAATGGTAACTTTTTATTCTACCTCCAAAGCATATTTTTAATCCTTTGCTTTTGTGGTTAACTGAACAATGTATTGACTTTTCAGACATTCATTTTTTTTAAAAGCTTTGAAAGACCTTTAGTCGGTTTTGCAATAATTGCGTAGTTTTGTGCTATGGCTGTGAGAACCAATGGATAGCGGGGTCTAAACAAATCATTAATGATACATTATTTAAAAAAATGTATGGTTACATTTTTTTGTACAAATGTACGCTACTTTAAGATAATTGGAAAAATATTTGAGTGACAGTGCGGAACACTCACATTAGTTAGCCTCGTGGAAAAACTACACATACGTCAATGTACAGAAATCGTACGTTAACGTGCAGTACCACATGAGGTTAACGCTAAACAGGTGGCGAGAGGAGCGGGGGACAGTCATACTAAATCTGTTAAATAGCGTAAATAATTAATTTTTTTTACATGAATACCCCACAAAAGTTCCAACTGCTCCCAAATTGGGGAGGGGAAGAAGAAAGGGAAGAGGAAGGTGGGGAAATACCTAGCTATTCAGATCTGGTCACCAAACACGGCTAAAAGCCATTTTAAGCAACGTTTCAATTCTGAATGGAGGTCTTTCACCAGGGCGATACTGAGAGTATCTTCCACTCTGGCCGTATTTATCACAGTTTTTCGCTAATCACAGATTTATTTCTTGAAAATGTTAACAAAACGAAACTTTTTGGCAAGGGGGGTTGCTGGGTGCCCCACTGCATGTACTTTCTTTTAAATGAAGTTCTGTACACATAGCTACGTTGTTAAATTTACTAATGTTCTTCATAAAGTGACCAAATTCCAAAAGAAATATATCAAAATTAATGTACACTCTTCACTCTCGTCCATACTACACAAGTAAACAATATGAAAATTAACAAAAATATTGCAGGAAATCAATCCATATTTTCAAAAATCAGCACGAAGTTCCTGCTACGAATCGTAGCGCCGCGCGCGTCTCACCAAAACGTGTCAAAAACAGGAATTGAGTATGCAAAATATCATATTCACATGTTGAAGGTATTCTAAACAAAATAGTATATATGTGCGCAATGCGCATTCAAGAGAAGACTCGTTTGTGCTAGTGTCGCAAGAATAAGTGCCTATTGGTACAAATTACTGTAGTAACCAGTGCCATCTGTTGGTACATCTACTGTACAACTTTACTAACGAAATAATTTTCATATTATGTTGGTTTTCTTTCATGTAATTATGCGGTCGAAAAAATCTTAAATTGTTATATAGTCAGTAATTGGCTTGTAACGTGCATAAATGAAGCAGTTATTTTGAGATATTTGATAAATATCGGTTTTCGAGAGATTCGGTGTGGCAGGTAACCCCAACAAACACCGGCTGAAGTCAGAAGTGCCATTCCATGATAAGTTTTTAAGATATAAATTAATTAACTATTTTCCTGCTGCCTACCCTAATTAGAAACTCTCTGCACGCTACTGCTCGCTATGTTTTTTCAAATATTGTTATTTTTTTTTTATTTTTTTTTTTTTTATTGTATAATATTAATTATATACAGTGGGAACTTATACCCGCTAAGCCACTGCAAGTAGCTTGTCAGCAGGAGTTTATTTCAACAATATGATATAATACAACAATATAATATAATGCAACAATAAATTACAATCATCATACAAATGTAGGGCAAAAATTATTATATTTAGGCGCATGCATCTTATGCTGTACATAAGTTGAGAAAAAAAAAAACTTAAAGAGAAAAAATAATGGTAAAAGCATTACAGATTTGTTATTGAGATACTAGAGTCCAATCTTATAACACCGATTTAAATAATATTATAAAAATGTCAATATTATAAAAAATATCAAAATTATAAAAGTACCAATATTAAAAAAGTATCAATATTATAAAAATATCAATATTATAAAAACATCAATACTTTATAAAATATCAACATTATAAAAACATTCATATTACAAAAATATAACTATTACGTAAATATCAGAAATATCAAAGCATCTGTAAGTATTAAATAGATTAAGAAATAAAAATTTAAAAGATATATACATAAAACAGCAGTACAGGTTGTTTACAATGAGGATAGACTTAAATATAATAGTAACACCGTAACAGTAAGTACACCAGATATCTAGGAGCTATACAACCATGGAGACCGTCATATTTGTTACCATCAATACACAAGGTTACTTTCCAAAAGCCAACACTTTAACATCAGTAAGAATTTCCTCGAAGGGCAATTGTTTTTAAATTCGTACGACAATTTGTTAAATATAAATGGTACAATGTATTCAAGGGTTCGTTGACCATATTTATTTTGAAATATTGGCACTATCTTCCCTATATTTTGTGTGAAACGTGTATTGTGTACATGATCCACCACTGCCTTATACGGACTTTCAGATATATGTTGCAATAGAATTTTATGCCACAAAATACCACGAACAGGTAATACATTAATTGATTTGTACATGATATCAATGTCTCGCCTTTGGTTAAAAACTGTTTTACTTACTAACAATTTTACCATGGCGTTTTGAATCAGCTGTAAATGTTTTATGTTGGTCTTACAGGAGTGTCCCCAAGAAGTTATACCATACCTTATAGTCGATTCTGCTAGAGACAAATAAATTAGTTTCATAGTTTTATAGGCACGTATAATTTTATCTTGTGGAGTCTTCCTACAATGGCTCGAAGTCGCTTACAGAGGTTGGAAATTTGTACGTCCCATTTCATATTACAATCCACCGTTACACCTAGATACACGTACTGGTTGACTAATTCGATACTTGTACACGCGCAGGGCTGTTTGGTATTATTGTGAATGCAATTAAATGAATGGGATATGATTACAGGTGCCTCTCTGTACCTTGCATGCGGGGATCTTATATGCATCAATTTCGTTTTTTAGCATTGATTATTAGACCAGAGTCATGTGACCATTTTAATAAAGAAATAAAGTCTACCTGTAACAATTTTATTGCAGTATCCAAATTTTCATGGGATATTATAAGTGCTGTATCATCAGCATATACATAATATTTAACAAACGAGAATATTTTGTTCATAAGTGATACAAAGATAATATAGAGCGTTGGACCTAAAATTGACCCTTGTGGAACTCCTGTTTTGACATTTCTTCTTTTACTAAATTTGTCTGATATTTTTACCTGGATTTGGCGGTTGGTTAGGAAGTTTTTGAATAGTTTGAGAAAGTTTCCTCTTACCCCTATTGCCTCCAAAATATTTAACAATTTCATCGGGTCTATAGTATCAAATGCCTTTGAATTGTCTATAAACAGTACCAAAACATGTCTTTTATTATTCAGTTCATTATTTATATAGTTAGAGAAATCCTGAAGTAACATTTCAGTACTTTTTTTTTTTGAAAACCAAATTGATTAGGATCTATTAAAGAAAAGCACTCCAAGTATTTGGTTAGTTTTAAAGATATGTATTTTTCAAGAATCTTTTCTAGAGCGGGTAATATACTAATCGGTCTATAGTTTTCTATATCAGTATGTTTCCCATTTTTGTAAATAGGTCTGATAATACTACATTTGAGTTCATCTGGTATCACAGCTTGTGTTAAAATTGTGTTGATCAGATGGGTTAATATAGGACCCAAAATATCTATGTGTCTTTTTATGTCAAACATTCGGATATTATCTATGCCAGGGGACTTTGAATTTTTGAGAAGTTTGACTATACTCAGTATGTCTGCGAGTGATGCTCGTGGTATATACAAACTTTGCGGTGACTCTATCGGTACAATATTTGACGCCTTAAAATCACATTTATGAACCATTGAGGCTATGTTATCTGAAAAATAATTAACAAATTGGTTTGTAACATTTTCCGCAGATTGATTTTTTAACATAAACCTACTAATTACATCGTCACAGTTACTCTTTGTCCTACGTCCTAGAATTTTATTTATTTCATCCCATGTTTTTTTGATATCTGAAAAATTATTCTTAAATTTATCATTGAAAAAGGTTGTTTTACTTTTTATTATTAATTTAGTAACAAAATTACGAAAAGATTTGTATTGTTTTTCATAAATTGCATTTGTTGGGGAGCTTTTCCACCGCTTAAATAAAGAATCTCGTTTTTTAATGTGTGATAGAAGATCTTCTGTCATCCATTCTTTTATAATCCAAGGTCTTGCATTGGGTTTTACATCTATAAATATTTTACTATTTTCATATACTTCGTTAAACTTGCTTTTTATTTGACTATATAAATTATTGCAATCATTTGTCTGAAGCAAAGCATTTCAGTTATAATTTCTAATTGAAAAATCTATTCGTTTTTGAGATAAAATTGAGACTTTCCGCCCTTTATTTGTAGGCCGTTTATTAGTTTTATAGTACGGAATGTTCACAGCTGTTGCAAAGTGGTCTGCAATGATGAAGTCACAAACACATGCGTAGAGTATGTCAGTTTCTTTGTGTTTGCTATTATATCTAACAAAAATATGATCCAAACATGTTCGTGTCATTTTACTATTTGCTATAGTTTCCCTTGTAACGTCGTTTATACATTTTGTAAAATAGTTATTTGAAAGAGCATTTTCATAGTGAATAATCACAGGATCTATATAATTTAACAAATCAATATTTATGTCACCAAATATTAGCATATTTTCATTAGGGTTTGAACATTTTGTTAATATTGATGAAAGTTCATTGATAAATGATTGTTTACTAAGATTTGGTGGTCTATATATTGCTAGTACATTGAGTATAGAATTATTTGGTAATGTTATTATACAGGAAATATTCTCGAACAACTTTGTTTCAAGTAAATTTTGGGTGAAAGGTAAAGTATCCCGAATATACAAGGTTATACCCCCTCCAGATTTGGATGTGCGACAGTAACTAATGCTACTGTAACCGGGAATTTCGAAAAGACAAGTATGTTCCCTTTTTATTGAAGTTTCACATAGCATTAGGATATCTATATTATTCCAACAATTTTGGAGGTTAGCATGTAAAACATCCCAGTATTTAGATATGGATCGAATGTTTAGTTGAACACAAGTAAAATTACCTATATTATGGCCAATTTTATGTTCTTCCGTCCACTGTTTCAAGTCATTAGTCCTCGTGTAGATAACATCACCGTCGTCATCAATGTATTTATACGCCATAATCAGCCTTATAAGCTGGGCAGGTGTCCTTGTCTCCAGTCGAATGTCCAGCGGGCTTGCCAAACCTGGTACAGGTGGCACATACTGGCTTGGCGGCAGCTTTTGGGCAATCTGTCCTGGCATGACCTTCACTTGCACAATGTCCACATCTTTGCTGGTCCTTGCAGAACTTGAAGGAATGTCCGATCATTTGGCACTTGGAACACACTGTAAGCCCAATAAAGTCACGAACGCGGCACACATTCCAGTCAACAAAGACCTTTCCTTGCTTCACCAGCACGTGACGTAGATGGGCAGGCACCTCGTAGACCCGGTGGCATGTCGATCCTGTCCGAGCACCAGCTAGATGACTTAGCTTGCACGTTTTCACTGTGGGTTCTAAGTCTGCGTTTTCCTGGATTCCCGTTAAGGCACTCCTGAGAAAACACTCATCTGTAAGGTCCCGAGGAACATTAAAAAAGATCACTCGTGGATGTCGTTTTGTGGGTAGTCGGGCACTTAGAGTAGCCGAGTTTGCTAGACATGGGGTTTTGAGTATTTTTTCCCGGTCTTCCCGAGTAGCGGTTTGGATAACTATGCCTTTGTTACGGATGTTCCTTATACCCGTAACGCGGATTCCATGCTCAGATGGTCGTAAGACGTCCTTCAGGAGCTGCTTCGTTTCGTCGCTATCCTTAGCCGAAGCCAGTTTCGGAAAGATGCATATAGCAGGCTTAGGGGTCCCAACACTAAGTCCTGTACGGGTGATTGGAGGTCTTGGCGTATTCTGAGGACCATTTTTGACCATGTCGGCAAACGATAGGCTTGCCTCCGTGGCATCAGCCACTCGACGCATCACTGGTCCCAGATCAGACTCTAGCTGCTGAATTTTGTCCAACAACTGCTTAATATGATTGTCTGCCATCGTTTTTTCGGCCTGCAAGACCTTGATGTTTGCAAGGGCTGAGTTTAGATCTCCTCTGAGTTCTTCCTTTTCAAGCAACAGCTGGGCCACTGATCCTAGAACACTCGTTACATTTCGGGACACCTTGAGCTGTTGTTCTTTTGATACCTTTGACGGTTTTTCCGCCAATGTATCCTGTAAGGCCTTCAGGAAAAATTGTGTCCCAGAGAGTATTTTTTGTCCTGATGGATTACCGCGATTAGGGTCAATATCCATCTCTGTCTCCTGGGCATCAGAATCTGATTCGTCCGAGTGAGAGGTATATGGAGAAGCAATAGTGGGGCTGTCATTGTTTCGTGAATTCTTTTTTTTCCCCATATTCACATGAAAGTGAAAACTTTTTTTTTGTTCGTAATCCGAGAATTTATTTGTAAACAGGTGGTTTCACAATTTCACAGAAAATAAGCGGTGATTGGTTAAAGAGAGATCACTACACCAGTAGGAGCACTGAAAAGTGAGCTCATAAACAAGGTAGCCAATCAGCGCACTCTACCTCTGCAAACACTTCTTCACTGTCTGATAATTAAATAAAACGAAAAGTTTATTAAGACAAAAAACAGTTCAGAAATGCGAAAAAAAACACGAGAGAGTAACACCACAGATCAAATCGCGGTCGATTTTTACAGCAATAATATTCTTTCTCACGGCTGATAAGTTAAAACAATGAATCTTTCAATTATAATCGATAGCTTGACAGAGCGTCACGAGTACGTAGTATTGTTGCGATTCGATGAAAAATTAAAATGGATTGGACAGCGACGAATTCAATGGCGAATATTGGAATCTAGACAAGAGCCTTACGAGCTTAGTATGTAGTCATTTTCCCGGTTGAAGTTTTAATTAACTATTTTGCGTCAGCGAAATCTGAATGATAAATCTTCTTTTGATATTTTTCCAGTGAATCACTTTGATCTTCCGAAAAAACCCTAATTACCCCTTCGCCTTTGGTCGGCTCCCACTTCAACATTTAAATATTCTAAAAATGTTATAAAATGTACAATATTTTTGCTGAATAAAAATAAAACCCAGTTTGAAGAACGGTATTCTTTAATGAGGTGCTTTAAGATGCAGTTTTTCAGATCGACATCGTTAGGCTAAAATCTTCGTGGATAGACTCTCCTTACTAGCTCTGGGAAAAAGCATTTATTTAGTAACACAATGCAAAATTAATGAGGTTCATGTTTCATCTTTGAAAATCTGAGAACGTCTTGTTAAGATAAACTATTAATATTTTTATTAACGAGCAGTGGCGTGCACTCCATAAAACAATAAAAAATAAAATATTGTTCGTCAAAATGCTTTTTCCATGATTTTGGTATGGAACTTGAACACTCATTTATTCAGTTCACAATAATCACTGAAAGACGGTAATAAAATGGTCAATTTAGTAATTCAATTCACAACTAACACCTGAACACGAAAAACTTACCAGCCTACCTTTCGGCATAGAGCAATGGACGCCACTGATAACGAGTCTTTATAACTTAAATTTTTATTCCGGTATGTGGGAGGTTAGTGCAGTTCCACAGATTTCATACAAAATATACATACAATACTTATAAAAATATGTACAAAAGGTTAGAAAATAAAATAATAAGATAGTAGGTGAATGATACGTGACACACATAACCAAAATAAAAATAAAATAAGTACATGAAAATAAAGCCTTTAAGGTGCTGCGGCATTTAAATTGTGAGGGGCCAATATCTGTCAATATCATTCATTTTATCATAATATTTCAATATATTTCTCCTTTCTTTTAAGATAGTTCACTTAGAAAACATGCTACTAGTTGGTCGTTTTATAAAATAAAAAAGAACTTTTATTATTTTACGTTTGGTGCAAACTTTATAATGCAAAAGATAATCTTATCAACAATTGATAAGAAGAAATCTTTTATGAAGCAGTAAGGGCTCCATCGTCATTAAACGTGTACATCATTGTCCGCCTGGAATTTCTGGAACAAAGCAACTATTTCGAGCTTGAAACGTTATAACCATAAGTAGCTTTGGAATTAATGTTCACTTAATGAATATTTCGTATTTTTTGTTATATTTTATTATTTACAAGCTGATGTGTACCCAGCCTTGATCGGAATTATAATTTTTTTTGGAATAAAGTTATGATGTTGTGAATTCTTGCTTGTCGTTTGGGTGCCATAATTGATTTGACAGCGAAAGTAACTATCTCTTAACAAAGAAACATTCATTTGAAAATTTTATTTCATTCCAAACATTTTTTTTTCAAAATATATCAATAATAAAGTGTTACCTACTTGTGTTTTCCATTTTGAAAATATTCTACCCAAACAAACCTTCTTTTTTTGAATATGTAATCTGTTACTAATCAGAGTGGTAGATCTACGGACTAACCTCAATACAACATGGCCTGGTTCAATGTTTTTCATACTACTTTTAAAACGTTATAGCAACAGTTTTACGTATTGGATTTCATTCTTCCTGGCACTGATTAGAACACACTGTTATTTCAGCTATTTCAGCGAAGCCAGTAGAGTAATTTTCGAAAAAATCGACACATAAACATGCATATATATTTATTACGGAAAACAATTTAGTTTAACCCAGAAATTTGAAACAGCTTTGCGGTCAAACCTCACCGATTGAAAGTTTTCACATTTCATTTTTGCATAATAGAGAAAACCAGAAATACCAATTTTATGAACAATAATATTTCGAATACCTTTTTTGCTTATTTAATGATCGCTGTTTTAGTTTCACCACTCTTGCGTAGTCTAAAAGGACTGTTTTCATTATTCAAACCAGGGGACAAGGCTTCTCTTTGAAGGGAAGTTAATTTATTCTATTATACCTGGGCCAGTGTTTGGTGAGCTGAATAAACAGCCAGTGACTGATGACTTTGTCACCCTGCGAGAAACTACTTTGAATATAATGGTCAAACCCAACAGCTTTACAAGATTAAATGTGCTGAAAGCACATGCATGCATGACTTTTGATGAAATATTAATTATTGTATGTAATACCGAAAAAGAATTGCAACTACCAGATGCCATCCCCAATTCGGGAATGTATGTTTCAATAATATATTTAATTTTCATACCGACAATTCGTGATGGAATTACATTATAACGATTTATTGAAATATATTAAAACTTTTTTCTGCTTTATTTTATACCATACCGGTCATTATAGCAATCTTCAGACTGGCATAATTTATCCTAAAACTGTACAATTTTAGGGGTTAAATTCATTATAAAATCATCTTGATAAAAATACAATATAATCCATCTTATTTTTAAAACCAGAAAGACATATAAAATTATAATATTAGAAATTCAAATAACTTACGTAAAATCAGAATTTATTAACACTGTATAATAACATAAAATTTACGTAAAATAATTGTTTAATACCCCTGATACCCCAAAAATTGTATATCTATATACCATTGTTTAAGGAAAAATTATTCAAGTCTGAAGATGGCCGCGATAGGCTGAAACCAGTACGGTTCAAAATAAAAAGTCTAAAAAGTTTAAAATTGTTTCAATAAATCATTCTGTTTGAATGTTTAAATGTATACATTTTACTTTCCCAAATGACAAAATTGTGGCTCCAATTTTTTTTTTTCACTGAAACACAACTATCTAACATACTTTTAATAACACAAGCGAACGACTTAATGCACGTTCACACATTAACCCGTTTGCTGCCGGCTGTGTACTATCTAAAATTGACATACCAGCTGTTTTTAAACGCAAAAAAATGTCCGCCCATGGGAGTGAGCGGCACCTGGAAAGACAACGATGCAACTCCCATGGGAGTGATCGGCAGCGAAAGAGTTAGCAAGGGAAAATAAAAAATAAAATAAATAATTTATTTTAATCCTAAAGAAAATATATACGATAACTTTTATATGCATTAGATTGATTTCGTTAAGTTCGCCTTCCGGGTGTTTTCCTTCAAAACTAACTCAAATGACGCTTGTAACCTTGGAAAGTAAGATTTAACAAATAAACCGAAAAAAAAACTATCTTGGAATTTTTCCATAAAATGTCATACACCTGATGTTGAAGTTGAACCTGATGTTTAGTTGAAGGATTTGCAGCCTCTGTAATGGGGTTCCATCACGAATTTATTTGAATTACATTTTTGAATTTAACAATTTTGAATGCATTATCATAGATTATTTAAACTTTTTTTTACTCTTTGTACATCAAGTTTTTTAAATTTTATTTCTTACCTTATGAATAGTGCCAGTTTCCACCTCCCGGCTAGTGCGGGCCGAAGCCACCCCGACGCTGAGGGCCACCACCCTCACGGAGGCGGGAAACACGGTGGAGAGGGAGCAGTTGGAAGCTTTGCCGTAGTTCCTCAGGGTGTAGATATCCTCTACGTCGTAGAGCAAGACATTGCAGGCTGTGTGGGGAAAATGTCAATTTAATGAATTATACAGGATTTACCTTGATTAAGTGGATAGATGGAGATAATAAAAGATTGAACTGAGGGTTTGGATAACATAAAAAGAATTGTACTACTGACAGCTACAAATACATAGCCAACGGATACCAAGGAAACCATACAAGAAAGTTTTTTTTTCTTAGTATATTTCACACGCCCATCTCGGGATATCCCTGTTATAATGAAAATATTTATATCATTTTCATATTAATATATCAAACATTATTTAGGTAATAAAATTAATATTCGGTAATATGAGAACGCCGTATTTGCGTAAAGGGAAACTTTTCAATAACACACTATAAAATGTTAAGTATAACAACTAATTTTATTGCGTTTCATTAATTCGTTAATTTCATTGCCGGCAACCCGGGCGTTTAGTGGCATAAAATTTTAAACATTTACACGTACTTTACCCGTCTCACTAGACGATGTCTGTTCTGAGACGGGTAACAATATAAAATAAATGTATATAGAAATACAAATAAAGAATCATGAAGAAAAACGCTTAAAAATAAATAAGGAAATACGTAAAATATATATAAAATAAAATTTTAAATACAAAGGTTAAAAAGTGTATATACGAAGCTACAAAATCTTAAAAAATTAAAAACGTAAAAAAGGATTATTTTAAAGTGCATATTAAAAAATTTTAAGTTAAAAAAATATATAATAGTAATAAAAATAACAATATCAGATTAAGGAGAGTTTGCAAGTAATTTGGTGGTGCGATTCCATTTTTGTTTGATGTGTTGATGTTTTTATATAACCATTTTAGGTTGTTTTATTATTATTAATGTTGTTTAAATATTTAATACACCGGAACATTTAGCCATATAAAGTTAAAAATTGCATTAAATTAGGGGTTGAAGAGTACCACCAGTAATCAATATCGATACGTGATATCACTAACAAATCGTTCTTGTCCTGGGCAGATATCATTAGAACGGCTAGTTAAACGACGACTGCAAAAACAGTGAGTTTAGTTTTTCTTCACTATATATAATATGAAATACTGGATAACGTTGCTCCGTTATTATTATTTTGTTTGTTTTGTTTTGTAATCACCACTTTATTAATATATACATATCAACATGTTTCTAAAACGAAACTTTCCTCATCAAGAATATACAGGATACCAAAAAATAATAATGTCAAGTATAGACAAACGATAAACTTCTTTATTTTTACATTTTACAAAAGAATAAATACAATGCAAAAAGTCCCGATAAACTACTTTTTTGTAGATTGTCGAACAGGAGCTTGTTATTCAAACTCAAAATTTATAGATAAGGTTACAAAATATAAATATGTCCATTGTCCATATAAAATTTAAATAAAAACATAAATATTTCTCAAGAATCTTACTCCACAAATATATATTTAAAAAATACATATATGAAAAAACGTAAACGACAACAATAAACCAAATATAAAATAATATTTCCTTATTATCTAATACTTCTTTCAGCTAGCCGAGTTTTCAATATATTTATTAATTGTTTTGTTTTAATACAGTTTTTTTTTTATTTAAGCGGGTAACATATTTACATAGCTAGGAATCATGTGATCTAAAGTTTTTTGTCCATATTTGTTTGAATGCTTAGGAACCATAAATCCTTCATTAAAAGTAAGTGTGTTCTAGTCTATTTGCATTATATATACAATTAAATAATTTATTTAATATTAGTATTATAACACATTAACTAAATAATTCTAATGTCTACGATAATTTCGCGATAAAAAAGTTCAATATCTACATAAGTCTGTGAAAACGGATCGCAAAAAAGGTGGTCCTCCGCGTGAATCTTAATTATTATTTTTTCTTTAAACATTCACAAAATCATTTAAAAGTCACAGCATCTTAACTCATCTTACAAAGCTTCTTATTACCGTCTATGTCAAAGAAGGTGAACTTGTTTTTCAACTTCAATTAATTTCCTTGGAGATATCTAAAAACTATTTTAAAGGACACTTACAAATATATCGCTCGCTCTTTGTAGAAGTTTTGATCTCTTATTTTTAATAACAGGCATGAATATTTTATAACTGTATTTAATAAAAAACTATTAAATATTTCATTGAAGTGCTCATGAATAATAATTCGAATTTTCATAATGTTAACAATCTTATTTATAGAATTATAAAGTTACGAAAGTTAAAAATTCACGTTAACGAAAATGGTGTGAATTATCTAGAAACCCGGTACGTGATATCAACTCATAAAAGTGTTCGTACTAACTTACGAGTACTTGCAATTTTTTATTTGTTACTGAGTGTTTAGTTACACACATATTGTGACAAACATAAACTAACGATTCTTTTTCGCAAAAGTCAAAAATAGAAAAATTTGTTAAATATTTTTTCTAAAGTAAGCCAAAGAAAGGGAAAATAAGTCATATGAAAATAGTTTCTCATAAAAGCTATATGTCGACAAAGATGCTAAATAAAAGATCCTTACCTCACATAAGCCAAGGGAGAGGAGAAATTAACGAAAGATCCAAAATTAGAAAAATCAGTATAAAACATGATTCTTTTCAACAAACGCCGAACCTTACGTAATAAATATTTTTATTAATATGTTATTCAAGAAACATTATTCCCGAACATTTTTCGTAACGATGGTACTTCTTTATTTCATAGATTTAAGTACAATAGTTCTACGAATACCCATGATATAGAGTTGATTTGATTTTCTTATGTTCTATTTTCGATGAAGTGAAAAATAAATACTATTCGGACTACGGATATTCTTACTTACTTTGGATATTCGGAAGAAAATTGTGTGGTAGTAAATTCTCCACGGTATGGGGGGGGGATAGAAAACTCTTAGGAAGGCCTTCACAGAGAAGTAGATAGAACATGCCTGATGTTCGAGGTGAATGTTATTTAAGTATGGCTAGGAGGTATGCTTATTTATATGTGTACAGTGTGTGGAAAAGAAGAATTTTATTTATTATATGGTATACAAAACATAATTACATAGAATTGAGCCGAATATAAGCATGGATAATAATAATAGAAATCATTTTCTTTATTCCGGAATTTGGGAGGTTAGTGCAATCCCACATGTCCCATAGAGAGTGTAAATACATAATATATACAAGAAATAACATAAATAATAATATAAAATAAAATATTAAAGAAGAGAATGAATAAGAGAAATAGTAAACGACCAATAAATATCAATGAGAAAACGACATCGATTTTTCGCTTCTATTTCGTTATTGATCCATCGAATTGAAGAATATTAATATCTTACACCAATTTGCTTTCACACTCGAACCTGAGGTGTGACGGGATTACATGATGAAGAAATTTTTCGAGTTAATAATCCTATCCCTCATTTCTGCCACTCTGGTCCTTATTATGGGTGCAAATCCGGGAACTCGCCAATCCGCGAACATAGAGGAGGCACTGCAGTGCCTCAGTAGTCCGGACATCATACGGTAGGCGTTATTGTATTACCCTCGAAGCCTGTCCACCGTCCTCTTTTTGAAGCTGGCGTAGAGCTCGCATATATACAAAATGGTACAGAAAGCTAAGAAGAGCGTCATTTTCGCCTGTAAGCTGCAGAGCCGAAATCTTAGACTTAGCAAGTTTGAATTTATGTTCAGTTCTCGCCTCTGTCTATAAATATCATCATATTTCGTTAGCTTGTTGGTAAGGATGTATCCTAAGTAAGTGGTTACTTCTACAATTTTAAGAAGCTCACTATTTAAAAAAAAAACTGGGAAACGTGCACATGTATCAGTGATAAGCTACAATACAAGTGTGAATACATTACGGCCCAATGAACATTATTTTCTGACTGTGCAGTGACTGTTCCAATAAAACTTTTGTGTAAAATTTTAGTTTTTTGTTATTATTATTATGGGTTTTGTAAGTTGGTACATAATATCAATTAATGATGTTCCAATATATAAATACTACAAATAATATTAAATAGGAACAGAAAAAGGGGGGTGGGGGAGATGAGAGAAAATAAATAAAAACCAAAAGAAAACTGTATGTAAAAATAAATTATCATTTCTTCAAACGATTGGTATTCAATTTGTGGCGTCATGATTAATTAATTAATTAAAAAATATACTTTGTTTACACCACTTTATAAATATACATAAACATCTACGAGTACATGTTTCGGCAGCAATTCTTTCATCATCAGGAATGTATGAATACTAAAAAATAATATCAAGTATAGACAAATAATAAAAATTAGAACACAATAATTTAAGAATAGCCAAATTATAAACATTGCTGTCGAAACATGCAGATGTTTGTATATATTTATAAAGTGGTGTAAACAAAGTATATTTTTTGATTTAATGAATAAATTATAAGATGAATTTTTTTAAATATTTTTTTAGAATATGCCTAAATCTATTAGCCATTTGGCTATTTTTGGATTGAAGAATGAAAATTCACACAGTTTTAGATACGCGGGCCATTAACGATGTGCGCGTTAAAATTACACGCTAAACACAAATTGTTTGCAAACTTATATCAAATAATTGTGTCAAATGTAATAACACGTAAGTACTGATGGGTCGCAAACTATTAACCATTAGAGAAACAGCATTAAAGTTTTACGAGTTTAGTTTGGAAGGGACTAAGAATAGCCACAGTGAGATCATGAGATGTCAACTTTGTGTAAGTCATTACTCAGCATGTGCGCCCAGTGAATCCATTTGCCGCTGTAGGTACGTCTTAAGGCTTTCGGGGTCATACGGCTGCCGGCCGCTGCCATCTGCCGCTTATTGGAAAAGTTAACTGCGCACCCTATACACTCTTATAATAGCCAATGACGAAATATATCTTAAAGATATGATACAAATTTCTGTTGGTCGTTAATCAAACTGTCCCGATAAGCATAGTATGTAAGGTTTCCAATAAAATAAAAATCTACAGGTGGTAAATAGAGTGTTCTAATCCTGACTCCATCACTTCATTATATCTTGTTGAAAATCGTTAATCAATGAGAAAACACTGATCACATAACAGAAATAAACCAAGTTCAAATATTTTCTTCGATAGATGTGTAATTATTTTCTGACGTCATTATTAATACAATAGTACAAAAGTACTTTGTTTACACCATCACTGTTTTTAATATATAAATGTCGACATGTTTCAGAAGCAAAGCTTGTGTATACTAATTATTCTGATGAGGCAAGCTTTTTTTTTTTTGCTTCTGAAATATGAAGATATTTATATATTAAAAACAGTGGTGTAAACAAAAACTTCTTATTAATTATATTAAGTTAAAAGAAGTTATATTTAAAAAGTTAATTCTTAATAAATTTTATTCGGGTTTATTGTGATATTGAGTAAGTATCACCATAATATTATTTTCCAACAGGTTTGGTGTAAAAATGTATTGGGCACGATCAAATTT
>JAHDVE020007478.1:0-78439 GCA_022606495.2 Halesus radiatus | reverse complement strand
ATCTTGTAACCAAAGAAAGTCTTTCATTTCTCCTGCCTCCCACCTGAAGGATTCCTGAACCTGCCTCAAGGATAGTCGGCCCCGTACCCCCAGAAGCATAGAAAGTGACTTGACCAGCACCCTACATGTTTACAGTCTTGTAACGACAATGGTCGCTTACAAGTGGTCCTCTCGAGCACGGATCGAGTCACAGTGATCCCCGGACTACGGATCCAGTACCCAGCCGCTACCCAGGTGATTTAACAAGATGTCACCGGCCGTTACCCAGAAGTGTACGGCCACACAAGGCGCCCCACAAGGCTTCACACAAGGCGCCCCACAAGGCGCCCCACAAGGCGCAGAGTACCGGCTTCCAGCATCACACGCCTCGATGCACAGCCAAACGACCCCTCTGCAGCCCTGTCAACCGCAGCCCACAAACGCGAACGCGACATTCCCGGGTCAAACTACAACGGATGACTCGGCGCGTCGAACCCAAAATTGGGCGAAGAACAGAGCGGACCCGCTCTCCCAGATTGCTGCATTAATGGTGGAGGCATTCCGCACATTACAAAATGGCGGAACACAGCGGCCGCAGCCGGAAATGTCCGGCCCAGCACGACCCGCAGCGCTCGACACGTCATACGCCGGCGGAGCTACATCGGACCTCGCTTCCCACGGCCACGAGCGAAATGACGATACCCGCCACTACGCTGTAGGGCCCGGTCTTGCGCCCCCTGCCCCCGCAGCGCCAGGTGCATTACATGGCAGCCCAGCTGCTTACAACCTCACTCCCCGCGAGCTCGAACGGAATGACGCGAGTTACAATTCTGTAGCGCTCGGCGCTACAGTCTCTGGCCCCGCACCCCTCGGCCCGGCACGACCCACAGCACCCGATACGTCATACGCCGGCGGAGCTACATCGGACCTCGCTTCCCACGGCCACGAGCGAAATGACGCTAGTCGCCACTACGCTGTAGGGCCCGGTCTTGCGCCCCCTGCCTCCGCAGCGCCCGGTGCATTACATGGCAGCCCAGCTGCTTTCAACCTCACTGCCCGCGGGCTCGAACGGAATGACTATAGTTACAATTCTGTAGCGCTCGGCGCTACAGTCTCTGGCCCCGCACCCCTCGGCCCGGCACCCCTCGGCCCGGCACCCCTCGGCCCGGCACCCCTCGGCCCGGTTACCGCCGACCCAGTGACACACGTTCCCGAACAAGCAAGTACAGCCGCCTGGGATTCTAGAGCACGAGCTGTTACGGCAGCGGCTCTAGCCACAAATACCGACACGACACGGAGCACAGTAGCCTCTGCGGATTCCAAGAAAGAAATAATCCGTCGGATGCGAGCAGAGTTGCAAGAAATAAGAAAACAAAACAGGCAGATCGAGCAACTGATCGCCGCGTCTGGGCTCCCTTTGCTGTTGAGCACTGACACAAACCCGGAAGTGCGCAGCCTTGCACCGCCCGATCCCGAAGTATCCGGCGCTGCACATGGCCCTGCTATAGGCGGGCCCCACCGGAAGAACAATCACTGCTGCCCTGAAGTGTGCAGCTGCGCATTGCCCGACCCCGAAGTGTCTGGCTCTGCTGACGGCCCTGCTATAGGCGGGCCCCATCTCCACAACAATCACTGCTGCCCTGAAGTGTGCAGCTGCGCATTGCCCGACCCCGAAGTGTCTGGCTCTGCTCACGGCCCTGCTATAGGCGGGCCCCATCTACACAACAATGACTGCTTCCCTGAAGTGTGCAGCCTCGCACAGCCCGACCCCGAAGTGTCTGGCTCTGCACACGGCCCTGCTATAGGCGAGCCCCATCCACTCGACAACGACGGCTGCCCTGAAGTGTGCAGCTGCGCATTGCCCGACCCCGAAGTGTCTGGCTCTGCTCACGGCCCTGCTATAGGCGGGCCCCGTCTCCACAACAACAACTGCTGCCCTGAAGTCTGCAGCTGCGCATTGCCTGACCCTGAAGTGTCTGGCTCTGCTCACGGCCCTGCTATAGGCGGGCCCCGTCTCCACAACAACAACTGCTGCCCTGAAGAATGCAGCATCGCATTGCCTGACCCCGAAGTGTCGGGCTCTGCTCACGGCCCTGCTATAGGCGGGCCCCATCTACCCAACAATCACTGTTGCCCTGAAGTATGCAGCAGCGCATTGCCCGACCCCGAAGTGTCTGGCTCTGCTTACGGCCCTGCTATAGGCGGGCCCCACCGAATCAACAATGACTGCTGCCCTGAAGTGTGCAGCTGCGCATTGCCCGACCCCGAAGTGTCTGGCTCTGCTCACGGCCCTGCTATAGGCGGGCCCCATCTACATGACGATGACTGCTGCCCTGAAGTGCGCAGCCTCGCACAGCCCGACCCCGAAGTGTCTGGCTCTGCTCACGGCCCTGCTATAGGCGAGCCCCATCTACATGACGATGACTGCTGCCCTGAAGTGCGCAGCCTCGCACAGCCCGACCCCGAAGTGTCTGGCCCTGCTCACGGCCCTGCTATAGGCGGGCCCCATCTACCCAATGTTGTCTGCTGCCCTGAAGTCTGCAGCTGCGCATTGCCCGACCCCGACGTGTCTGGCTCTGCTGACGGCCCTGCTATAGGCGGGCCCCATCTCCACAACAATCACTGCTGCCCTGAAGTCTGCAGCTGCGCATTGCCCGACCCCGAAGTGTCTGGCTCTGCTGACGGCCCTGCTATAGGCGGGCCCCATCTCAACAACAATCACTGCTGCCCTGAAGTCTGCAGCTGCGCATTGCCCGACCCCGAAGTGTCTGGCTCTGCTGACGGCCCTGCTATAGGCGGGCCCCATCTACTCGACAACGACTGCCGCCCTGAAGTGTGCAGCTGCGCATTGCCCGACCCCGAAGTGTCTGGCTCTGCTCACGGCCCTGCTATAGGCGGGCCCCGTCACAACAACTGCTGCCCGGAGGTGCGCAGCCTCGCACCGCCCGATCCCGAAGTATCCGGCGCTGCACATGGCCCTGCTATAGGCGGGCCCCATCGACATGACAATGATTGCTGCCCTGGAGTGTGCAGCTTGGCATTGCCCGACCCTGAAGTGTCTGGCTCTGCACATGGCCCTGCTATAGGCGGGCCCCGTCACAACAACTGCTGCCCGGAGGTGCGCAGCCTCGCACCGCCCGATCCCGAAGTATCCGGCGCTGCACATGGCCCTGCTATAGGCGAGCCCCACCGAAATAATAACTGCTGCCCTGAAGTGTGCAGCTGCGCATTGCCCGACCCCGAAGTGTCTGGCTCTGCTGACGGCCCTGCTATAGGCGGGCCCCATCTCCACAACAATCACTGCTGCCCTGAAGTGTGCAGCTGCGCATTGCCCGACCCCGAAGTGTCTGGCTCTGCTGACGGCCCTGCTATAGGCGGGCCCCATCTACCCAATATTGTCTGCCGCCCTGAAGTGTGCAGCTGCGCATTGCCCGACCCCGAAGTGTCTGGCTCTGCTCACGGCCCTGCTATAGGCGGGCCCATCTCCACAACAATCACTGCTGCCCTGAAGTGTGCAGCTTCATATTGCCCGACCTCGAAGTGTCTGGTTTCGCTGACGGCCTCTATAGGCGGCCCCATCTACTCCACGTCATTGTCTGCTGCCCTGAGGTGCAGCTGCGCATTGCCCGGATCCCGAAGTGTCTGCCCTGCTCACGGCCCTGCTATAGGCGGGCCCCATCTACACAAAAATGACTGCTGCCCTGGAGTGTGCAGCTTGGCATTGCCCGACCCCAAAGTGTCTGGCTCTGCACATGGCCCTGCTATAGGCGGGCCCCACCGAATCGACAATCATTGCTGCCCTGAAGTGTGCAGCCTCGCATTGCCCGACCCCGAAGTGTCTGGCTCTGCTCACGGCCCTGCTATAGGCGGGCCACGTCACAACAACTGCTGCACGGAGGTGCGCAGCCTCGCACCGCCCGATCCCGAAGTATCCGGCGCTGCACATGGCCCTGCTATAGGCGGGCCCCACCGAAACAATAACCACTGCTGCTCCGAAGTGCGCAGCCTTGCACCGCCCGATCCCGAAGTATCCGGCGCTGCACATGGCCCTGCTATAGGCGGGCCCCACCGAAACAACAACTGCTGCCCTGAAGTGTGCAGCCTCGCACTGCCCGACGCCGAAGTGTCTGGCTCTGCTCACGGCCCTGCTATAGGCGGGCCCCACCGAAGAGACGTCAGCTGCCGCACTCAAGTGTGCAGCTTTGCCCTGCCTGACCCCGAAGTGTCCGGCTCTGCACGCAGCCCTGCTATAGGCGGGCCCCACCGAGGAGACGATAGCTGCCGCACTCAGGTGTACAGCATCACACCATCCGGCCACAGACCCGATCCCGCAGGATTATACGCGGATCCCAGAAGGCCGCTGTCTTCTCAGGAGACGCGACATCGCCCCGGCTATTATTCCCGATGGGGGGAGCGTTTCCGGCCGCCGTGGACAACGACGAACACGTCTGGATGAAAACAAGTCCAGTTTCACTGCACGGGGGGAGTGTAACCGACGTGATCGTAATTATCGTGATTCTTAGGATTCTAATTTTGCGACATTATATTATCTTCGTAATTTATATTGTACCATTAGCTTCTTATCTCGTGCCATTGTATCTTATGTAAGATTTATAATATTTGTTGCATTTCATAGTGTTATCGACGTGATGGAACCACACGGGAATTTCCCGACTCCGCAGGAGCACAGTACCGTGTGGCAGACTTTCCTATCACTTCGATAACACATCCGACCCCGCGACAGCACGATACCGTGTTGCGGGCTTTCGACAATGCAACTAACCCCGTGGCAACGCAGTACCGTGCACGGACCCCTTATTTACATGTCTGCCTCAGCAGCGCCCCTGGTGTTGAAAACTTATATCACTTTGTAATGATATAAAAATGAACATTTCTGAAAATAAACCAGGACACAACCCGAGGATGAAATACCCAAGCACTCTCGATATCGCGCTGGTGAAAAACATACCATCCACATCTCCACTGATGACACTAGACAAACTATCATCCGACCATTTTCCGGTGAGCTTCACAATCGGCGGCAATATCACGAGAAAAACCAGAACTCAACTCGATCTCCAAAAAGCCGACTGGAAAAACTTCAAGGAGGGGATCAACGAGCAAATCTACCTAACATCTGAGACTCTCACTACGCCGGCGCGCATTGACGAAGCGGTCAACTCGCTGACGAAAATCATCCAAACAGCCCGCGATAAGTGCATCCCCGTGAAGAAAATCCAACCCTTCACCGTGAAGCTCACACCGCACATCAAATTTCTGATCACCGAAAAAAATAGACTTCGCCGAATCCACCAGAACACCCGAGAAACCTGCTTCAAAGTAGCCGTCAACGCTCTCGGCAGAGAAATCAAGGAAGAGATCGCGAAGTTAAAAAATACTCTGTGGTCAGAAAAAATTACATCTCTCACCACCCAGGACAACTCACTCTGGAAAATGGCAAAGGCCCTGCGCTATCAAGATAACAGCATCCCGCCCCTCAAACAGATCAACTCCCCGAACCTGGCACTCTCGGACGAAGAAAAATCCAACACCTTGGCCGACGGATTCGAGAAAGCTTACGCCACAACGGACGGCATGAGCGACCCGGCAGTAACCAGCATAGTAGACAGCACACTAGCAGAGCTACATTTGCTTCCCCAAACCGATGTGGACGACATCAGGCTCGCTTCACCGAAAGAAGTGGCCCACATCATCAGGTACCTCAAACCAAACAAGGCACCGGGGGAAGACCAAATCACCAACACGCTCCTCAAACACCTCCCACAGAGAGCTATCATCTACCTGACGAAGATCTTCAACGCCTGCCTACTGCTGGGCCATTTTCCCGCCTCATGGAAAAACGCCTGCGTCCTACCTTTCCACAAAGCGAAAAAAGATCGATCGAATCCGACTTCATACCGCCCCATCAGCTTGCTGCCCACACTCAGCAAGGTACTCGAGCAAGTCGTCCTCAACCGGTATCTCCCCCACCACGTCAACAACAAGACTCTACCTGACGAACAGTTCGGCTTCAGAAAGAAACATTCGACAGTCCACCAGCTCACGCGCGTCACGGAGCACATCTCGAGAGCTTTCAACATGAAGCAATACACCACCATGGCTCTACTAGACCTCGAAAAAGCTTTCGACACAGTATGGATGGACGGGCTGATTCACAAACTGTACATCACCAAAACACCTACGTACATCATCCGAATAATTCAAGCCTATCTGAAGAACCGAACCTTCAACGTCAAAGTGAGGGAGACCACATCAACATCACGAGAAGTACCCAAGGGCGTGCCTCAAGGAAGTCTACTCGGGCCCCATCTCTTCAATCTCTACACCTACGATGTTCCCCCTCTCAACCGGTGCAAGAAAGCCACGTACGCCGATGACATGGGCCTATACGCGTCATCCACAGCGCCCAGATTGGCCGTGAAATACCTACAAGAGGGTCTCAACACCATCGGAGACTACTACAAAAAATGGCGCCTCAAACTCAACGAGGCCAAAACCGAAGCCATCACTTTCACACGTAGGCTGAAAAACAAGACACCTAACGAGAAAATCACCGTGAGCGGAACACAACTAGATTGGAAACCCGAAGTGAAATACCTAGGCCTCACCATGGACAGCCGCCTAAACTGGAAAAGCCACATCGCAAACGCCAGAAGCAAAGCGCAGCAAGCTATAGGAGCAATCAGCCCCATCTTCAATCGGAGAAGCCCACTAGCTGAGAAGAAAAAACTCTTACTATACCAGAGTCAAATCCGCCCAGTTCTAACATATTCCATTCCAGTGTGGAGCAACATATCCAAATCTACATACAAGAAAATTCAAACACTTCAGAACAAATGTATAAAGATTACGTACAATACACCTATGTACACAAACCTCAAGATCCTACAAGAACAACAGGAAATTCCCACACTCGAAGAATACTCTCACAAACTGACGACGAGATTTTACAACACCTTAAATCCCGAAAATCCACTTGTGAAAGAATTGGGCGCATACAATTCACCTGACGATCTCCCGTTCCGCTACAAGCACAGGATGCCGAAACACATTATTCTGGAGCTCTACGAGGACTCCGACACCGAAGAAGAAGACACCGACTCCGACGCGCCCCCCGGCCCCGACGCGCCCTCCGGCCCCGACCCACGCGCGGGCACCACCGATATGGGCACCACCGTCATCAATACGGACACCCCCAGCGCGGGTATCCACGCGGCTACCCTCCACGCCGCTACCCTCCACACGGTTACCCTCCACACGGATACCCGCGTTCGGCCACCCCCGGCCTGGGTCCGGCGCGATCCCGCACATCCGGACTAATAGAAGACGACGACTCACCAAAAGGAAGAGGACTAACACCGGAAAAAATGAAATAGATGAAATACAATGAAATGTAAGATATTGAAGTACCTGAAATGTAAAGTATTGAAATAACGAAATATTTAACTTCAGTAAAAATTAATAGTAAACAACAGTAAATAGTTCAGAACTAAATGTTTGTCTTTCCCAGTTTTGTTTAGGGTTTTTTATCCAGTTAAGATCTTTTCCCTAAAAATCATGAAATGTAACCAATAAATTCAGTCAATTTAAATAAACCATCAGATGGTGATAGTAATAAGGCCAAAGTGCCGGAGTACTAGTTAGCCAGATCACATGAGGGGTATTTGTATAAGCCCCAGCTAGTTAGAGGATTACGAAAGAATCCGTAAAATCAAAAAAAAATCAATAAACCAGGAGTCGGGTTTTTGGATCCAGTGCGAACTGACGTGTGTTTCTGTGTTGTTTGTGTTGCTCGTGGAAGGTCGGCAATACGGTACCGCGCCATTTCGGTGACCAACATTTTTCGTCCGGCTTGCCGGGCTGGCAACACGGTCTCGCGTCATTTCGGTGACCCAAAAATTTTCACCCGGCTTGCGGGCCTCGCCCGTAAAAACTGCCTTTTTTAAGGCAATAACACTACAATATTAATTGATCAATTTCTGTTGCAGACTGGCACTACCCACCATCAACCCCCGATCTAGCCCCCCACTGAAGGCTAGGTACAGGCAGTCGGCTCTGTATCGCCTCCTGCCTAACGCCGACGCCAGACAGTTCCGGAGAAGAACCAAAACCGGACACATTATTGTCACCTTTCCCCTCCCAGAAGCTGCAATGCCGCAGCCCGCATCCGAGCAGGAGCCCACGGCGGGGCCCTCATCTGCCCCCCACCGCCCCCCACCAGGCCCGGCCTCCACCTACAAGCCCCCATCGAGGCCCGCGGTGGCCATGGAAACCTTCCCCCCCCTACCATCAAGCGACGGCTGGCGCCACCCCACCAACCCGATCAAGCGGCCCCACTCACCAACGGCCGAGAACACGACAGTCCGGTGTGACAACCGGTTCACCGGCCTACCGGAGGTAAGCGAGGGCGGCGGCGCGCCGCGCACAAAACGCGCCAACATTAATGCTACCTTTCCTCCCACAGGAGAAGCTGCCAGGAGGAGCCGCGTGCCCCCAGTGGTGATGACCCTGGGCGCCAAGACCCACCAGCAGATAACGGAGACTATCAAGACGCACCTCGGACCCGGAAACGACTTCAACATCCGATACAACAGGGGCGGCACGGCCAACATCCTCGTGCGCTCCCTGAACGACCACCGAGCCCTCACCAACGGCCTACGAGCGGAAGCCACGAGCTTCCACACATTCACCTCAGAAGCCGAGAAGACCAAGAAGACGGTCATCAAGGGCCTGCCCGATGTGGACATCGGCCACATCACGGAAGACCTCGAGAGCCAGGGCTTCCCCGCCACCAAGGTCGTGAGGATGACGACCACATCCGCCGAATACCCGCTCTATCTGGCCCACTTCAATAAGGAAGTGGACATGGGGCGGCTGAGGGCTTCCGTCCTATACCTGTGCCACTGCAGGATCAGGCTGCAAAAGTACCGCAGCAAGCACCTGCAGCACGGCACCCAGTGCTACCGATGCCAGGGGTTCGGCCACGGCTCGAGCAACTGCTCCCACACGGCACGCTGTGTCAAATGCCTGCTGGAGCACGCTTCATCCGAGTGCCCCAAGAAGACCAGGGACGAGCCCGCCGCGTGCTGCAACTGCGGAGGCCCACACCCGGCCAACTACCGAGAGTGCCCCAAGAGGGTACAGTACGTCTCTGCCCTCCAGCGCAGATCGACGACGCGCCACACCACTCCTCTGACCAGGGCAACAGAGGCACGACCCCCACCACCTACCGTCAGAGCTGATGACCGGCGATCCTGGGCCAACGTCACCAGCGGCTCCACCCCGCCTCCTCCACCGGCCGAACCACGCCACCGACCCGAACCGGAACCGACCACCAACAGCGATGATGATGACATCATGGCTCTGCTGCACGGCCTCATCCGAGTGCGCAGCAGACTGGCTTCCTGCAAATCCAAAGCAGAGAAGCTGATCATCCTCATGGAGCTCCTCAACGACACCATCAATGGATAAGGACGCATCCGTGCTGAAGATACTCATGTGGAACGCACGCAGCATCCAGAACAAAACCGACGAGCTGCTAGACCTGACCAACAGTCTCGAGATCGACATCATTCTTCTCAGCGAAACTCAGCTCTCCGAAAAAACCAGACTCAGAGTGCCAGGCTACGACGTCTACAGAAACGACAGACCACTACCTGAGGACAGAAGGGCACGCGCAGCGGGCGGAACAGCCATCCTCACACGCCAAGGACTCCAGATAACGAGACTACCAACACCTGCTATGGAAAACATGGAAGCTACTGTCATCAGAGTCGAGATAAACCACCTACCGACTACAATCATCTCGGCATACTGCCCGTCGAACTCAGCGAATATCACGAGAGGCGACCTCAACAAATTACTCGCGCTAGGTACAAGAGTACTCGTAGGAGGCGATCTAAACTCCAAACACCGACATTGGAATAACTTCAGATCCAATAAAAACGGAAATATTCTCTTTAAACACCTCGAGAATCACGACTACGTAGTGCTCGCACCGGACAAGCCGACCCTATACAACCCGAGGATGAAATACCCGAGCACTCTCGATATCGCGCTGGTGAAAAACATACCACACATATCTCCACTGATGACACTAGACAAACTATCATCCGACCATTTTCCGGTGAGCTTCACAATCGGCGGCAACATCACGAGAAAAACCAGAACTCAACTCGATCTCCGAAAAGCCGATTGGAAAAACTTCAAGGAGGGGATCAACGAGCAAATCTACCTAACATCTGAGACTCTCACTACGCCGGCGCGCATTGACGAAGCGGTCAACTCGCTGACGAAAAACATCCAAACAGCCCGCGATAAGTGCATCCCCGTGAAGAAAATCCAACCCTTCACCGTGAAGCTCACACCGTACATCAAACTTCTGATCACCGAAAAAAATAGACTTCGCCGAATCCACCAGAACACCCGAGAAACCTGCTTCAAAGTAGCCGTCAACGCTCTCGGCAGAGAAATCAAGGAAGAGATCGCGAAGTTGAAAAATACTCTGTGGTCAGAAAAAATCACGTCTCTCACTACCCAGGACAACTCACTCTGGAAAATGGCAAAGGCCCTGCGCTATCAAGATAACAGCATCCCGCCCCTCAAACAGATCAACTCCTCGAACCTGGCACTCTCGGACGAAGAAAAATCCAACACCTTGGCCGACGGATTCGAGAAAGCTTACGCTACAACGGACGGCATGAGCGACCCGGCAGTAACCAGCATGGTAGACAGCACACTAGCAGAGCTACATTTGCTTCCCCAAACCGACGTGGACGACATCAGGCTCGCTTCACCGAAAGAAGTGGCCCACATCATCAGGTACCTCAAACCAAACAAGGCACCGGGGGAAGACCAAATCACCAACACGCTCCTCAAACACCTTCCGCAGAGAGCTATCATCTACCTGACGAAGATCTTCAACGCCTGCCTACTGCTGGGCCATTTTCCCGCCTCATGGAAAAACGCCTGCGTCCTACCTTTCCACAAAGCGAAAAAAGATCGATCGAATCCGACTTCATACCGCCCCATCAGCTTGCTGCCCACGCTCAGCAAGGTACTCGAGCAAGTCATCCTCAACCGGTATCTCCCCCACCACGTCAACAACAAGACTCTACCTGACGAACAGTTCGGTTTCAGAAAGAAACATTCGACAGTCCACCAGCTCACGCGCGTCACGGAACACATTTCGAGAGCTTTCAACGTGAACCAATACACCACCATGGCTCTACTAGACCTCGAAAAAGCTTTCGACACAGTATGGATGGACGGGCTGATTCACAAATTGTACATCACGAAAACACCTACGTACATCATCCGAATAATCCAAGCCTATCTGAAGAACCGAACCTTCAACGTCAAAGTGAGGGAGACCACATCAACATCACGAGAAGTACCCAAGGGCGTGCCGCAAGGAAGTCTACTCGGGCCCCATCTCTTCAATCTATACACCTACGATGTTCCCCCTCTCAACCGGTGCAAGAAAGCCACGTACGCCGATGACATGGGCCTATACGCGTCATCCTTAGCGCCCAGATTGGCCGTGAAATACCTACAAGAGGGTCTCAACACCATCGGAGACTACTACAAAAAATGGCGCCTCAAACTCAACGAGGCCAAAACCGAAGCCATCACCTTCACACGCAGGCTGAAAAACAAGACACCGAACGAGAAAATCACCATGAGCGGAACTCAACTAGATTGGAAACCCGAAGTGAAATACCTAGGCCTCACCATGGACAGCCGCCTAAACTGGAAAAGCCACATCGAAAACGCCAGAAACAAAGCGCAGCAAGCTATAGGAGCAATCAGCCCCATCTTCAATCGGAGAAGCCCACTAGCTGAGAAGAAAAAACTCTTACTATACCAGAGTCAAATCCGCCCAGTTCTAACTTATTCCATTCCAGTGTGGAGTAACATATCCAAATCTACATACAAGAAAATTCAAACTCTTCAGAACAAATGTATAAAGATTACGTACAATACACCTATGTACACAAACCTCAAGATCCTACAAGAACAACAGGAAATTCCCACACTCGAAGAATACTCTCACCAACTGACGACGAGATTTTACAACACCCTAAATCCCGAAAATCCACTTGTGAAAGAGCTGGGCGCATACAATTCACCTGACGATCTCCCGTTCCGCTACAAGCACAGGATGCCGAAACACATTATTCTGGAGCTCTACGAGGACTCCGACACCGAAGACGACACGGACTCCGACGCGCCCCCCGATCTCGACGCGCCCCCCGGCCCCGACCCACGCGCGGACACCACCGATATGGGCACCACCGTCACCAATACGGACACCCCCAGCGCGGGTGTCCACCCGGTCACCATCCACACGGACACCCGCGTCGGCCACCACCGGCTTGGGTCCGGTGCAATCCCGCACATCCGGACTAGGAAAATAGAAGACGACGACTCACCAAAAAAGAAGAGGACTAACACCGGAAAAAATGAAATAGATGAAATACAATGAAATGTAAAGTATTGAAGTACCTGAAATGTAAAGTATTGAAATAATGAAATATTTAACTTCAGTAAAACTAAAAGTAAACAACAGTAAATAGTTCAGAACTAAATGTTTGTCTTTCCCAGTTTTGTTTAGGGTTTTTTATCCAGTTAAGATCTTTTCCCTAAAAGTCATGAAATGTAATTAATAAATTCAGTCAATTTAAATAAAACCATCAGATGGTGATAGTAATAAGGCCAAAGTGGCCGGAGTACTAGTTAGCCAGAACACATGAGGGGTATTTGTATAAGCCCCAGCTAGTTAGAGGATTACGAAAGAATCCGTAAAATCAAAAAAAAAAAAAAAATCAAATAAACCAGTCACACTCGGACGAGCAATCGTGACTCATACCCAGTCACATCTTGTAACCAAAGAAAGTCTTTCATTTCTCCTGCCTCCCACCTGAAGGATTCCTGAACCTGCCTCAAGGATAGTCGGCCCCGTACCCCCAGAAGCATAGAAAGTGACTTGACCAGCACCCTACATGTTTACAGTCTTGTAACGACAATGGTCGCTTACAAGGACTATTTCGAAGAACTAAGGCATATGAAATTATATAGATCTTATAGAACATTGAATTGATCATTGAAATCACTGTTGAAAAATTAATTTTTAAGAAATCAGGAAATAGGTTACTGGCATCTTTTAAGATTTAAAAAAACTATTCTGTCTATCTAATCCATCCAAGATGGCACCTTAAAGCGATGCAATGGGAAGTAATGCAAAATCGTCTGTTTTCAGTTTGAGAATTTGATGGCCTAGAAATATCATAGATGATTTAATTAAACACTGCAAGTAGAACACACCTTGACCTTTCGTTTAACCTGGCATTTTTCGGTGTGTCTTTTTATAAGAATTTAAAAAAATAAAGTATCAGACATTAAAAAAATGTTTAAAGCGCAAACTCTCCTACTCACGAACCTCTTTTTCGATATTGTCGTATTGTTCATGTGGTAAATTAAGTTTTTTTTTTAAATATGACCGTAAAATATTAATAATTATGTCTGAGCTTTACAGAATAGAATAAAACACGAATTTTGGTGATGGTGTTTTTGCGTAAATCGAAACATGTGGCTCAACTTGTAGCCACCTGCATAAGAAAAAATTCTGCAGTGCCGAAGCATCCAAAAAATAGATATCCAGTTAAATCCACGACCTCTTACCCTGCTAATACAAATAGTTTTCATCAGTTATAATTTAATTATTTTATTTTCCCCTATAAATAGATTACTGATATCTGTTGAAAGTATGTAGAACTATTATGTTAATCTACTCGTTCAAAGATATCGCTAAACACACTCATATTACTACTCGTCGATAGATGGCAGTAACGATATTTTTTACTAATCTAGTAAGTGTCAACACAACCAAAAATAGATAACAGGAAAAAAATCCAGGTCTTGTTACCTAGTGCGATAAAACGATAAAAAAATCTGAAATTGAAAGCGCTATAATAGGTAGACTTCAATGGATTTGCTAACAGGATAACATGGTATTTTTTTTTATATGACTACTGAAAATTCATCGTAATCAGCTCAGTTCTCAAGTAACGAGAAACTCGATAAGGAACTCAAGTGAAAAATATTATCACTTAAAATACGTAAGTATTCAAACGCCGATTCTGAATTTATAAGTTTTATTTTTGTAAATCGTTATTTAAATGGTAATAAAAAACCTTCTCATCATGACGCCGTTCTGTTCGTAGCATTGCATTCTCGACATCTGACGTCACGAGTCTTGTCCGCTCGTATTCTGATTTTGGATTTGTATGGATTTTTTTTATTTCTCGATTTTTTATTTGTTTTCTAAATACGTATTTTTTTTTAATTTTAAAAATACACTTCACAAAATACGGACTGAAATCATTGGAATAAAGCTAAAACAAGTTGCCTGGGGGATTGAGACATGTGTGCGCTTCGGACAATCTCGAAATGATAAACTGAAAACTTTTTTTTTTAATGCTATTTGGAAAACCATTTATTACAGGTTACCAACTCTGTTCTTACTTCTGATGTAGGTACACTTTTTTCTCTCTTTTAAAACGTTATGTATTTCTATTGTATCAATATGTTTTAAGCTAGTACATTTATTTGTGTTATTTTCCTGTTATTTATGAATATTTTGTCTTTTTTTATATTTTAATATACATATTTGCTTAAAAACTTTGCAAAACCTAATGTTATTTAACAATATTTAACACTCGCATAATGAGTTGAACTGATAACTCGTGGGAGTCTTTTTAATAAATAAATAAAAATACATGTATATTAAAAAGTATTTTATTTCTTTAATAAATATCGTTGTTATTAGTTTTTTTTTAAACAAAACGTGATCGACGATATATTTCTGAAAACTACAGGGCATTCTCCGCGTCCGAGAGATACATAAATTACAAACACTTTGAACAGTAATCGTATAATAAATAAACATCATTTAAATATGGGTGAACGGATAAATCAACACACGTAACCTAACCTAAACTAATTAATAATTTATTTATTTTATGTTATCATTTTTTTTAAACTTATTTTTAACCACCTTATATCACTTTTAAAAAGTGTGCCGGTTCAGTCCATACGTGCGGGTGGCCCAACACTAAAAAGCCATTGCGTCGAAAGATTTGGCCATCCGGTCGTCCTTAAAAGTCAAACCTACCAATCTTTCGAGGCCATGGCCTTTTAGTATTGGGCCCTTAGAGTAACAATATATTATATACTCTAAGATTGGGCCGCCCGCTCGTGTGGAAGGCCTACGGTATAATACTTGTGTGCAATAGGCCACCTGCATGCATTTTATAGTGATGAAAAATCGTGTGGATAGTTTTTTCTACTAAAATTACGCAAATTTTATTAAAAAAATTTAGAAACTTATAGTTTTTTTATATAATAAAATAAACAAATTCATGTTTTTAGCTCGTGACGTCACTCTGATATAGCCTTTTGTAATCACCTAAAATAATTGACCGAATTCACCGAAATATTTAGATTTAAAATGTGCATTTTAAATAATAGGAATTCCCAGATTAGACCGGCCATAAAATAAATTTAGTACAAAGGCTAGCCGAGCCTATTGTTAGGTAAAATCGTAACTAAAATAATATAATCTTAACTGCTATTTTGGGAAAGCCCGCAATTCCGTTGGAATTTTATGAGACGTCAATAAAAGATAATCCCCTCAAGGGAATTGAGCCGCGGATGGAACGACCGCTGAACACAGGTAGACAGGTAGACAGAAGGACAGTGGGCTCTAGGAGACAGTCGATTGCCAGAGTCCGCCCAGGACGGAGAGTCGCGTGCAGTCTTCCATCGAGGAAGCAAAAAGTCGGTTGCAGTAGTCCGCCCAGGACAAACGAGTCGGTTGCAGTAGTCCGCCCAGGACACCTAGCCAAGTGAAACCTTCCGCCCAGGAAGGTTCCAATTCTCGCTCCTTTGAGAGGCCGCCCAGGTCCTCTGACGACGAGGGAATTCTACACTTCCATCCCAGAAGGAAGTAACTGCTCTTCGCCCTTCGGAGATCAACATCGGAGACCGCCCAGGCCTCTGATTATCGCCGCGTTGCACCTACTACCGATCCGGAGGTACACGAATACGTAGTGCGAACGCGAGGACTCTACATACAACGCAGCCACTGGACTCTGGACATCCATCACCAAAAAGGGAAGTGCCTGACTATAATGATAATTCCTCCCACCTTGCCTAAGCCAGTGAACCTCTAATTTTAAGTACAAAGACTTTAACAGTAGAATTAAGTAATTACCTAAGTCAGTGAACCTCTAATTTTAAGTACAAGGACTTTAACAGTAGAATTAAGTAATTGCGTATCTAGTTTTATTAAATTTATTATGTCTAATTAAGTTTTACTCTAGATTTAAGACTAATCCCACGTATATAAAAATAAATTACTTGTAACTACCTAAGATCGCATTTCTATTCCTCTCTTTTTGCGTTATTCCTAGAAATATACCTACTGCCCGACGCACCGTCATATCAACTCTTTAAAAATGTCCGACTCATGATTTTCTTTATTTGTTTTTTATCAAATTCCACACTGATTTTTTTTTCTTGATATAGCAAATAGCAACACTCGAACTCCGTTGACTTTTGACGTTTTAACTGAGATTGACAATCTGACATTACTTCACTCGTATTTACGAAATTATAAAGTATTCTTTTTGATATGAAAAATGATTGAAATTGGTTTTGTTTAGGGTCAGTCTCTGTACCGTTTATTGGACAGTTGAATATTCTTGAGTACCAAAAATTTATTCTCATTTGTTTATTAAATTTGCATACAAGCACGTATTTCTTAATACGCATAAAATTAATAAAAAAAAAACCTTTTTTATTGGTTTAATTACAATGAGGAATAACTAATTAAGTCGCCGAAGAAGCAAAATCAAGCATTTTAATTCATTTAAAGCCTGGTAAAGTGTCAAGTTTTTGTAAAGCTTTTAAGTTAGATGTTTTTTATTTACGAAAAAACCGAAAATGATAACCTGAAAACCTATTTTAGGTCTAATTAATATATTGTATTATATATAAAATCGGTTTTAGGTTGGGTTTTTTTTAATAATAAACAAAAATAACAATAAAAATACGTGCTTGTATGCATATTTACTCCCGCTCAGAATTTTTACAGATTTTATGATGTGAAGTTTATTCAATCGGAATTAGGGCTCGGCGGCTTGTATCCATAACGATGACGGTGCTAACATTCACAAAATCAAAGTATATTTATTATACGAATATAATTTACATCTGAAATGTTGAATAATATCAAACAAATGCTGCAAAATTTAGGTATGTTTATTAATAAGATGTTCGGCTGTTTTATTTGAAGTTGAAAATTATAATGATCAGTAAGGTGGATCGAGGAAAAAATAATTTGATGAGATATAACATTTTTGGTACGCTTCGTTATTTTTCTCTGCCATTCATGAAGAATTAGTATTTTTTTTTAAATAATTTTTGGCCAGTTAATTTTTTCCGTACTTATAAATCTTGTCCCGTCCTTCCAGTTTATAAAAAAACATCCGATTTTTCCGAGTCAAATTTTCAAAAAATCGCCCTGGTTTAAAACATACGCCAAAAAATCACAGAATGTGATAAGACGATATTTAGTGCAATGGGTTATAGTTCGAGAAATAACGCAAAAAGGTTAGGAACTGAAAAGCAATTTAAGGTATTTACAACAAGTCATTTATTTTGATAATCTTAAACTAAAGTTAATTTTAATTAGACATAAAATTTCAAAAAAAGTAGGTAGGCAAGTATTTAAATCTACTTGTAAAGTCTTTGTACTTAAAATTAACTGTTTACTTCGTTAAATCTACGTAAAAGTTTGTATTCTTAAAACTAGAGATTCAATGGCTTAATTATACGAAAAAGTTGAATCTTAAAGTTAGAGATTCACTTGGCTGACAGGGTGGAAGAATTATCATGAGAGTTCAGAGGCACTTCCCTTTACTGATGGCTGTCCAGGGTCCAGTGGCTGCATTGTATGCAGAGTCCTCGCGTTCGCACTAGGTAGCCAAGTACCTCCGGATCGGGATTAGATATAAACGTGGCGATAATCAGTGGCCTGGGTGGTCTCCAGGGTTTGATCTCCGAGGGCGTAGATCAGTAACTTCCTGGGCAGAAGCGGGGGTTCAACTCGCGGTGCAGAGTCTGGGTGACTTCTACGGTAGATCGCCGAAGGGCGAAGACCAGACTTCCTTCTGGGACGGAGCCTGGGCGACTTCTGCAAATAGATCTCCGAAAAAGGCGGAGATCGTACTTCCTTCTGGGATGGAAACGTAATAATCACTCGCGGTCAGAGGACCTGGGCGGCCTCTCCGAGGAGCGAGAATGGGAACTTTCCTGGGCGGAAGGCTAAAACCCGACTCTCCTTCCTGGGCCGAAGACTGAACCCGACCGTGTCGTCAGAGAGCCCTCTTGCCTGTCTACCTGTGGGGATCTTTTTATGACCCGTATTGTTTGGCGGGCCGCTCCGCAGGGCGGCTTTCCTTTGAGGTTTTTATTGCTGTCCAATAAAATCTCAAAGGAAATGCCGACTTTCTAAAATAGTAAATAAGGGTGGTCTACTTTACGATGTAGTACTTTACAATAGTTTCCGGCTTAACAACAATATGCGCGGTTAGTCTTTGTGCAAAATGTTTATGGCAGGTCTAGTCTGGGAATTATTATTACCTGAAATGCACATTTTAGAAACTAAGTATGTCTGTGAATTCGGTCATTTCTTATTGGTATTACAAAGGATATGTCAAATGTCTTAGAATTTTTGCTCAAGCCGAATTTTTTTTTAATGTGAAGCATAGATGTGAATGTTGTCTAAGTATGTGTGAATACAAATCTTATACAGGCAATCGCATCGCTGTACGAGGGAAGCGTTGCATGTGTTAGGGCAAACGGTGATTTTACGGAGTGGTTTGACATCACAAAAGGTGTTAAGCAAGGCTGCGTAATGTCACCGTGGTTATTCAATCTATACATGGATAATTGTATGCAAGAATTGAAAGAGGTGGGCCTGGGCGCGAAAATGAGTAGTCTGCAAGTATGTTGTCTGTTGTATGCTGATGATGCGGTGCTGATTGCTAACAGTATGGAAGATCTACAGTCCCTCGTATCTAGGATGAACGAAGTATGTATGATGAATGAGCTAATGATGAATGTAAATAAGTCCAAAGTCATGGTGTTTGAAAGAGAGAGTACGAAAACAGTATGCAATATAGTTGTGAATGGTGAATACTTGGAGCAGGTTGATGAGTTTGTGTATTTGGGAAGTATGTTTACGAGAGATGGAAAGACTGATAGGGATATTGAAAGAAGGGTGAATGCAGGAAACTCCATTAACGGAGGACTGAACGCGGTTGGCGCAAACAAAAAGTTGTCCAAGGAAGCGAAGCTAGCAGTCCACAATGGAGTGCTGATACCAACCCTTGATGTATGGCAGTGAGGCATGGAACTGGCAGAGGAAGGATGAAAGTAGACTGAATGCTGTAGAAATGAGATCTCTGAGACGAATGTGTGGTAAAACCATGTATGATCGAGTGAAAAATGTTAAGATTCGTAAAGAATGCAAGGCTGATGTAAGCGTAGTGAGCAAGATTAAGAAAGGGACGCTTAGATGGTTTGGGCATGTAGAGCGAATGAACGAAGAAAGGAGTGTAAGGAGAATATATGACGCGAATGTGAATGGAAGAAGAACCCCGGGACGCCCGAGGAAGACATGGCACGATCAAGTGAATCAAATACTCGAGTCGGGCCATGTCAGAAGTCGGAATAACAGAAGAGAATGTATGAGGCGTTGTATGAATGTGAATGAAGCAAGAAGTGTATGCCAAGATCGAGTTGTTTGGCGGTCCGTCCTCTCTGCCTACCCCTGCGGGGAAACGGCGTGATGGTTAGTTAGTTAGTTAGTTAGATGTGAATCGAGTGGCCATTATCATGGAATCGTAAAAATGCTTACGTTGTAGTGTCGGACCGACACTGTCGGTAGCCCCTCGTATGAGTTTGGACCATAGAAGAACACTATACGAAGAAATTTGTTTTTAGTTTGGATTGGACATTTTGTTAAGGTTATGTGGATATGTCATTTCGAAATATCGGTGCTTGTTGTTAGCAGTTATAAATAATGAAGTAGCCTAATTTCAGTGAATCGAGGGCCCCAAATATTTTTTCTTACTCAAGATGTTTCTCAAACCAGTGGCTCCTCATGTATTTGAGTCCATTGAGAGCTTGAATATAGACGAATTAATGAAATGCACAGCCAAAGAAATCCGCCCTATTTTACCATGTCTCGTTCGAATGGCTCTGATATCTCCTGTGGATATTCCAAAATATTGTGCCGAAGCCAAAAAGGATATTCTAACACTGCTCGCAGGCGTCGAGCTAGTAAACTCAATGGTGTCATTATTGTCGATAGAATTTCACGCTCTGGAGCACGACCTAAAGAAGGAACAGCAAATGCGGTAAGAGTAAAAATACAAATAAATAAAAGTGCCCAAAACATTAGACCTATGACAGAAATACAATCACAAACATATCTTTCTAATATATCTAATGTACACGTGAACACCTTGGTATAGGTAATAATACACATTTTCGGTTATTTAATTCGTACGCTAACCTTACACTCCACAGCAATTTTTTAGCTTATTAGTGTTAATGTAACCGTGTTCATATAAAGTAAATCGAGCAATAAATTGTGAAATACACAAGAAAAGAATGAATCGTAATTATTGTTTCTTTTTTAGACAAAAGCCCGGAGCTTCCCGTCAAGAATCTCATCTCATCCAAAGTGTGGTGAATGGTTTGAGTAATGAATTTGAACGTTCAGATTCTACTCGAAGAGTACGATTAGTGCTTGCAGAGTTACTCCAACTTCAATCGCAAATCACAGAATTCAACCAAAACAAGTTGAATCCTCCATCGAGCATTATTGATTATACCGTTAAGCCATCCGAACTCTTCGACAATGATGTGTATTTGGAGGAAATATCGGATGTTATCTGCATCTGTCTTGCCGAGTTGCCAGTATTGCTGAATATCTCCGATATCTGCGAGACGCTGCTCTATGTAAACAAGGGACCTGCAATTATCTGTTGGGTCGTTGCTAATATGCCAGATAGTTTTAAAGAAGGTAAATTTAATATTTTGTTTTTACTTTGCACACTATAAAATCGCTGTCCCAAAAGCTAAAGGGCACTTCTGCTATTTTGACAGTTTGGAATTATGATTGCAATTTAGTTCGTCATTTCTATGAAAATTATATTTCAATCACAGAGCAATTTGCTTACCACAATTAAAATCATGCGAAACAAACGTGGACAGCAGTGAACAAGGCCGGTGCCAAAATGGGTGTCACGTGACCTTTGCCTCCAGCCGCCGTAGTGGTACTTAGGGCAAGTCTATTAATTCTGAAGTTAGTGTATTTCAATATTTAAGGAATAAGTCACAAAAGTTCTAAACTTTTTCAAAATGATTAAAAAATCACTTGTGCACAATTATTTTCACTCCACAAACACTCAAAACGCATTGTTTTCAATAGTCAATTTTTGTACAAGTGCCCTCACTTCTGGGGCTACAAAATAAACTTTGTAACGAAAAATACTTCCCTTTCTAATGAAAATGAGACCCGACTTGTTTTTTTTTTACATTAACTCCACACTGGAGACCCTGGAGAAAATTACTTCCCGCAGGGCCTATGTCAGTTTTGGGGAGGCTATGTGGAGTATTTTTAAGGAAAGTAAGGAAAAAGATACGAGGGATGGGTAGGAATCTGTTCACCAATGTGTCTGCCACCAAGACCTGAACACACCTTACTCCATGAACCCAGGCACCCCTGCTAAGTCACCAAACGTAGTGAACCACTTGGGGTGACCTATAGCAGAGGTGTTGTTTATCCAATTAATGGTTCCCGAGGAGACAGTACTCACACCCGTCTCCCAAATTGAATTAGTTTCTTAATCTTACAATATAATATTGCAATTATTCCTACGTAAATTCTGAATTAATTGTGCTCATACCATCAGTGGTGTGCAGAGTTTTTAATCAGGGCAGGCAGTAAGAAAAATAGTGAAATAATTGATGTTTTTAAAAAACTTAACACAGGCGTGATAAGTTTTTGCTAAGAATGACTCAGCTGCTGACTTCAGCCTGTGTATCTTAGGATTGCCTGCCACATCATCTATCCAAACAACCACTTCATTTATGCATATTACAAGCCAATTATTGGACATATAAAATTTCTATATTTTCTTCAACCGCACAATTGCATGAAAGAAAGCCCACAGCGCCCTTGAGGTGATTTTTCACAAAAACGGCGCTATACAAGTCATCCAACTATTATTATTATTATTATAGTATGATAATTATTTTATAAGTAAAGTTGTACTGATCAATAGAGGTACCAACAGATGGCAGTGGTTTCTATATTTATAATTTGTACCGATAGGCATGGCCTTTTGCGACACTCACACAAATGAGTCTTGAATTGTGCATACATGTACATTTTTTTTTTATGTAGAATACCGTCAATATTTAAATATGACATGTTCCATACTTAGTTGCTGCTTTTGACATATTATAGTAGGACGATCGGTGGGGCGCCTGTGGCGCTTCGATTCATAGCTGAAATATCGGGCCTATCTTTAAAAGTATAGATTGATTTCAAGCAATATTTTTAGAAATTTTAATATTATTTCATTTTTATGTGAGTAAAGTGGGGTGGGTAGGCAGTAATTATGTGCCTGTATGGAATGCACGCCTATACATACTATTGTGTAATAGATAGAGTTTTATTCTAACAAAACCTCAATGTTTTTATCAATACTTGTATGTTAATACTCTCCGCCATATAAATTTTGCCTCTTTAGCAGCCCTTATAAAATACAGCTTTTTTGTGTCAACATAAAAACTGTCACTTCTACATGAAATAAAACCTATTAATTTCAGTTGTTAATCAGTTGGTATGCAACGCAGACCGCAGTGAAGAAGAGGGTTTGGGGGGCGCCGGGAGGGCCCGCAGCCGAGCCCTGGCTCGCTTGTGCGCCATGGCCCCTGGTCACGCACTAAGCGTTCGGGCTCGCTGTGCTGACGCCTGCCGTCTGCCCGCTCTAGCTATTTCCATCACTCTGGATCATGCTGCTGCAGATGCTTCTTCCACACATAGTGATGTGGTGAGTGCATTTGTACTGCTGTTTTTATTTTCTGTATTACAATTAAGGCTTAGTTTTTATCTCGCACAGTGTTATATTAGCCAAATTGACCACGGTGTCGTATCTAAATTCATATCTAAAGAGTGATACACATTCTTTGCCATTAAACATTTTTGTTTCAAATGAATTAATGATTATTAATTGTTTTTGTGTTAATTTCATAGAACTCCATTTATTTATATTTTTTAATTTAATGTAAATCAGATTTATTAATGTTATTATTAAGTTCTGCAAGTATTTTAGTTTTTTATTATTGTGCCAGCTGTTTCAGCAGTCAAAGCCATTTAAAAAAAATTTCCTATTCATTTTATTGAAAATGACACCACACAGTGGTTTTGCATTTATGGAAGGAATAATACTACGTTTAAAATATTCTAGCGAAGAGAGGGATAGAGCGAAAGAAGTTTATAAGGGATGTAAGAAAAGAGTATGTGCTGGAGTGAAAGAACGAAAGAAACGCCTGGAAGAGGAAGAGGGGATCAAAATGACAAACCTCTTCCAAGAAAACATTAAACTGTTTTGGAAGGAAGTCAAAAGCTCCCGGAATGGTCCAGAAAGCGGATGTGTGAAAGTGATAAAATCGAAAGATGGAAAAAAGGTGACGAATGAGAAAGATATAAAAGAGAGATGGATGAAATACTTTGAAGAGGTCTTCGAAAGCAACCCGAGTGATAGTGATTCCAGTGGGGAATCAAGGTATGAATGACGATGGCGTGAATGTTCCCAAAATCAGCATGGATGAAATTAAGAGATCAATTAAATCTATGAAGAATGGTAAGGCTCTTGGTTTCGATAATATTGCTGCTGAATACTTTAAAGGAGATAGCCGTATAATTCTCACAATGTTATGCAAACTTTTTAACCAGTGTTTAGGGGAGGGTTACACCCCATTAGATTGGAGAAGGGCTGTGATCATGCCTCTATACAAATCACAGGGCTATTAGCCTGCTAAGTTCAGTTGGAAAGCTGTATGGTAGGATATTGATTGAACGGGTACAAACGAAAACAAAAGATAAAATATGGGATGTGCAAGGTGCATTTATGAGCGGAAGGGGGTGTATGGATCAGATTTTCTCGTTGCGTATGCTAACAGAGAAGTTTCTGGCAAAAAACCAGAAACTCTTCTGTGCCTTTGTAGATCTACAAAAAGCGTACGACCGAGTTGATAAGAAAAATTTGTGGAAGGTATTGTCCAAGTATGGAGTGAATACAAATCTCATACAGGCAATCGCGTCTCTGTACGAGAAAAGCGTTAAATGTGTTTGGGTAAACGGTGATTTTACGGAGTGGTTTGACATCACAAAAGGTGTTAAGCAAGGCTGTGTAATGTCACCGTGGTTATTCAATCTATACATGGATAATTGTATGCAAGAATTGAAAGAGGTGGGCTTGGGCGCGAAAATGAGTAATCTGAAAGTATGTTGCCTGTTGTATGCTGATGATTCGGTGCTGATTGCTAATAGTATAGAAGATCTACAGTCCCTCGTATCTAGGATGAACGAAGTATGTATGAAGAATGAGCTAATGATGAATGTAAATAAGTCCAAAGTCATGGTGTTTGAAAGAGAGAGTACGAAAACAGTATGCAATATAGTTGTGAATGATGAATACTTGGAGCAGGTTGATGAGTTTGTGTATTTGGGAAGTATGTTTACGAGAGATGGAAAGACTGATAGGGATATTGAAAGAAGGGTGAATGCAGGAAACTCCATTAACGGAGGACTGAACGCGGTTGGCGCAAACAAAAAGTTGTCCAAAGAAGCGAAGCTAGCAGTCCACAATGGAGTGCTGATACCAACTCTGATGTATGGCAGTGAGGCATGGAACTGGCAGAGGAAGGATGAAACTAGACTGAATGCTGTAGTAATGAGATCTCTGAGACGAATGTGTGGTAAAACCATGCATGATCGTGTGAAAAATGTTGAGATTCGTAAAGAATACAAGGCTGATGTAAGCGTAGTGAGCAAGATTAAGAAAGGGACGCTTAGATGGTTTGGGCATGTAGAGCGAATGAATGAAGAAAGGAGTGTAAGGAAAATATATGACGCGAATGTGAATGGAAGAAGAAGCCGGGGACGTCCAAGGAAGACGTGGCACGATCAAGTGAATCAAATACTTGAGTCGGAATAACAGAAGAAAATGTATGAGACGTTGTATGAAAGTGAATGAAGCAAGTAGTGTATGCCAAGATCGAGTTGTTTGGCGGTCCGTCCTCTCTGCCCACCCCTGCGGAGAAACGGCGTGATGGTTAGTTAGTTAAAATATTCTCGATTGTCACCTGCGCATGCGCCAACTGAAAAAATAAACAGTATCTGGTCACCAAACTCATATTACTGTACTTATTTACAGGAAAACCTTTTATTTTTTTTTTGAAGAGCACTTATTTAACTTTATGGAAAATATAGTAAAACTTCAAAAATATTTTTTTTATTTCTTTATTTTTTTTTTTTGTAATATGAGATAGAAAAAAATCATTTCTCTAAATATATGAAGCTGTTCTGGGTAAACTACTTTTATAAATACATAAACACATTATCTGGTAAGATACTATTTACAAAAGCATTAATTTGCAAAAAACAAGTCAGTATTTATGAAATTACACTCAGCTGGCGCACGGCACACCAAAAGCGGAAAACGCTCTGGTTTTTACCAATTTCTTGGCTGAAAATCCCAGCGTTCTGAAGGTTTAACTGACGGAAGCAATATTTTTAGCAATTCGTTGTTTGATGTTCTATGTAACTTTATTCTAGGTGGCCTTTGTATCCGGCTTATTGCTAGGCAGCGAGCAATCATCCCGCAACTGGGTGGCCAACTTCCTCCGTGGAGGGGCCAAACGCAACCGCTCCTCGGAGGGGGGCACCGGCGGGGCGGGGGCCACCCGACTGAGGGCGGAGCTCCTGCGCCGCCTGAGGGCCGCACCCGGGAGCAGCCTGAGGCCGGAGAGGGCACTGCAGGCGGCCGCACTCTTGAGGCTGTATTGCGCTTTTAGGGGGATTGCTGGGATCAAGTAAGCCACCTGAAATGCTTCCTTTCTCATGTCCATACATAGTAGATTCGCTCTTAAAGACAAAGCTCTTGCCCCTATGCTACAGGTGTTCTATAAAGGTATTTCTAAATTTTAGGTTCCAAGATGAAGAAGTGGCCTGCTTAATTCGCCTGGTAACATCAAAACCTCCGCCAACTCCAGCCGGTGTGAGATTTGTCTCTCTCAGCTTGTGTATGATCATCGCATGTCCTTCTTTAATTGGTAAGATTTTGAAAAATATCAGACTTTATGTCTTCTATTGACAATCTGCATTCATTATTAATATGTACATGTTTATTTATGCAAGCTTTTGCCATACATAATCAATTTATTATGTATGGCAAAACTGTTGTGAGATATTTCTGTGAATAAAATATTTATCATGTATTTTTATTTCCTTTTAGCATTACCAGAGCACGAGAAGAAAGCTATAGAATGGGTCCAGTGGCTTGTGAAGGAGGAAGCTTATTTTGAAAGGTAATTTATATTATTTTCAATTAAATCTTGCCACATAATTTATCATATGAGTACCTCAATATCAAAAGGTACCTAACGACTATTTACATTTTATTCTAAAGTTTAATGCAATTATGTTTGCTATGACAACTTCTATGTGGAAAATATAACCCTTTTAAAGAAAAGTAATAGTTAATAAATAAATTATATTTTTCATATATGTAGAAACTATCATAGCGAATGCAGTTGCTCTCAAATTTAAAAAATGCCTTAAATGGTCCTTAAATACCTTTCGATATTGAGGTACTCGTATTTAATATTTCCCCGTATTACATATCTCCGTTTGTAATACATAATACATTTTTACTTTACAGTGCCTCCGGGGTGTCAGCATCCTTCGGAGAGATGCTTCTATTGATGGCAATCCACTTTCACTCCAACCAGCTGTCGGCCATCTGTGACCTGGTCTGCTCCACTCTCGGCATGAAGGTCCCCATCCGCCCCAACAACATGACGCGCATCAAGCAAGTCTTCACTCAGGAGATATTCACAGAACAAGTAAATTATCTACATCAGTGTTACAACCTCACCTCAAACATATTATGCCTATTACCCCACATCTCTTACATCTTTGTTATTGTCTCTATTAGGTTGTGACAGCGCACGCAGTGAAAGTTCCGGTAACGGCTAATCTGAATGGAAACATCCCAGGGTACCTTCCAGTTCACTGCATTCACCAGTTGCTCAAGTCCCGAGCCTTCTCCAAACACAAGGTTCCCATCAAAAGCTGGATATATAAACAAATCTGCAACTCCACGGCCCCTCTGCACCCCGTACTGCCGGCTCTTGTAGAGGTCTATGTCAATTCTATACTATTCAATAGCACTAAGGGAGCTGTGGAATATGTGAATGAACCGATTACAGAAGAAGAAATTAGAAATGTGTTCCGTAATTCGGTATTTGGAGCTCATTTTGATAGTAAAAAGAAAGTGTACAATTTGGCAGAAATGGAAATAGATTCAAGTGTAAGTGAAGAGATTCAAATAGAAAAACCAAGTTTGACTTCCCAGCTGCTGCTTCTTTACTACCTCCTGCTGTATGAGGATGTCAGGCTAACCAACACAGCCTCCCACATCGCTAGTGGACGTAAAATCAAATGCTATTCAACTACCTTTCTGTCGGAACTTCCCATAAAGTATTTGCTTCATCAAGCACAGAGAGACCAGTTGAGTTACGGTGGATTATTCAGTCCCCTTCTTAAACTCTTGGCGACGCACTTCCCTCATCTCTCCCTGGTAGACGATTGGATGGATGACCACATCTTCGGTGATGCTCTTCCACCTTCGACATCCGCAGATAATGTCCTTACCGAATTTTATATTGTAGATGCATTTTCTGCCATAGAAACAAGCCCATCGAAAACTGGGAAAGTCTTAAAACAGATGCTGATGAAAAATCCAACAGACATTTGGCCATTTGCCGAAACATTTGTATTTTATTTTAAAATGATCCTCGGAGACAAGGTTTCCAGACATATCCAGGAATTGTACAGACAAGTTTGGCTAAGATTGAATACGGTGCTTCCAAGATGTTTGTGGGTTATGTCGATAAATGCACTCCTTAACCTTAACAGTGCTTCAAGAAATGTCATTCTTACTCAAGAAAATATTCTAGTTGATCCACTGCAGGTGTTGAGATGTGATGTTAGAATATTCAGAAGCGGGCCTATTTTGAAGATTGTCCTAAGAATACTGGAAGCAAGTCTCGCAGCTTCCAGAAGCCAGTTAGCCAGGCACTTGCACGACAAGCCTTTGATAGAAAAGACTGGTCAACTGACTTCAGACTTGGAAAGAGAAGAGTTAAAGAATGCACTGGTTGCGGCTCAAGAAAGTGCTGCTTTGCAAATACTGTTGGAAGCTTGTTTGGAAACCAGTGAAGATAAAGCACACCCTGAACTAATGTGGTCTTTAAGAGAAGTGAGAAGCATCGTTTGTTCATTCCTCCATCAGATATTTATTTCTGAACCTTCTCTAGCAAAGCTCGTTCACTTCCAAGGCTACCCGCGGGAGTTATTACCTGTCACCGTTCAAGGTATTCCTTCCATGCATATTTGTCTTGATTTTATCCCTGAACTGTTAAGTCAAGCTTCTCTGGAAAAGCAAGTATTTGCGATAGATCTGGTGTCACATGTATCCATACAATATGCCCTTCCTAAAGCCATGTCTATAGCGAGACTATGTGTCAACACCCTATCAGTATTGTTATCCGTTTTACCATGTGACCTGCGAGTTGATTTATTCCAACCTGTGCTTCCTTCACTTGTAAGGATCTGCACGGCCTTCCCTCCACTTCTGGAGGACATAACCTCACTGTTGATGCAGTTGGGAAGAGTGTGTGAATCTCAGGCGTCCCTAGGACACTCGTGGAACGATGTAAGCATTTCTGGAGAGCTGGCATACACGCAATCCAAGATGCAGGAAAAGACTAAAGTCCTCATGGCTGAAGTTCTATGCAGAGACATTCAGCACACTATGAATGAGATAATTAAGAAGGCTGTACTAAATAATAAGCTTTATTCATAATGCATCAAACCAGTAATCAAATAGTATTTTTATTTGAACAAGACTGTAAATACACACATGAAATAATAAACCTGTTTTATTTTAAAAGACCATGACCAGATCATTGTTTTTTTTTGTTGGATGTTGCTCATCAAGTAGTCGGTACTCCATTGCACACCTATTCCTGGCTGATATGTTTCCTACTTCATGTAGAACTTGTGCCTGAAATGATTTTTTTTTTTTTCAATTCATGTGTAATTATTTTGTGATGTCATTATTAATATAATTAATAAGAAGTACTTTGTTTACACCACTGTTTTAATATCTAAATGTTTCAAGCAAAGCTCCTCATCAGGATAAACATTTATACTGTTTATCCTGATGAGGGAAGCTTTGCTTCTGAAACATTTAGATATTAAAAACAGCAGTGTAAACAAGGTACTTCTTATTAATTATATGATTTATTGTTTCATTTGCATAATTCATACATTTTTGGAGCAATTTTCCATGAAGTACAGTAAAATTCTCTTAGGAAGTTTTCCAAGGGACTGGAAAAAAAACTTCTTGTGTGGGATAAATTGGGTCATTTTTCAAATTCAGTCTTCAGGACCGAAAAAACCAAACTTCTTAAGAGGAACGGCTGCGCTGCCTGTTTCATACGTAACTTAATTTTGGATTTGAGGCCAAAATACCCATCCAAACTGAATGATATAAATTAAAGGTTTAGTAAATATCTAGTACTGATGAGAAGTATTTTATTTATTTTTGTTTTAAATTATGCAGAATATGCCATGAAAAAAAAAAACAATTTTCATAATTTTAGAGGCAACTTAGAAAATTATTTGCGGGTTTATTGTATTTTTTTAAAATTTTAATCGTATTTGCTATGTAAATATTATTACGTAAATAAAAATATAAAAACAAAACATTTTTAAAAAACAAATTTTCGATATTTTTAATTATGTATGGCAAATTTGTGTTCCAACATAAATTGATCATTTTTAATTTAATTTAAATTCCACCATAATGCTTATTTTAATATATATATTTTTTATTTTATATAACATTATATTTTCACAGGGTAAAACTTTTTTTAAATCACTGTTAGCCCCCAAATAATTGTTAAAGGTGCCTCTAAAATCGCAAAAAATCAATTCCTTTAATGGCCTATATTTCATAATGTAAAACAAAAATAAATAAATTACTCCTAATCCGTACTAGATATTAAAAAAGATCATTAGGTTTAGATGAGTATTTTGGCCTCAAATCCAAAATTAAGTTTTGTATGAAACAATCTGCGCAGCCGTTCCTCTTGAGCGAGTTTCGCTGTGTTTACATGCTTTAATAAAAGTAATAAAAAGTATTAAAAACCTGTAGATAAATGCAATCCTTGACCCTGCAGATGGCCTCCACTTGGTTAAACTTCTTCTTGACAGTTTCCAGTAAATCAGCACACAACAACATTACATTTTTCCTCACTTCTCCATTTTTGGGAGCTGCTGCAATTCTGCACTTTACGTACAGCAAAAGTGCTATAAAAAAAATAATTAAACAATCACTTACAAAAACTGATACAATTCATCCACGCACATTGCAATAATCTGTTTTTTCTTGATTATGAGATAACTTACCCCTCGCTTGATCGTACGGTCCTCCGTGGGTCATAATATTTGCCAAAAGAACTTGCACAATAGCCAAGGCATTTGTGACCAAACCCAGCTGCAGTTGGACATTAGCGACATGCAACTCTATTATGGAAGCCTGGTAGTCCAAGTAGTTATCTAAAGCCAGAGAGAGTGCCTCATTCAAGACTATTATATTCGTGGAAGATTTCCTCTGGGTGCCACAGGCACTGCTGTCAACCTGCGCTGACAGGATCATGGCTCTGATTCGCAGTGGCAGATAGAGTTGACTTTCTCTGTCAGATTTGCAGTGGTCTAAGATGTCATTCAGACAGGCCATGGCGTACACTGGCTCCCCCTTGTGATGGTGTATCTCAGCCTTGATGAGTTGACTCTCCCATCTGTCGAGGGAGGCCAGTTGAAGAGCAGCCTGCTCGGCTTCTTGCCATTTACCTGGAAACATCAATAGTTAGAAATTATAAGGGTACAATATCACGCTTACTGGAAAGCGCTGGTTTCAATTACCTACACCTCTGGATTTTCAGATCTTATTTAGTAAAACAAAGAAAGTATACAAATACATATTGTTATGACATTGCATCATCCACAAGAAAAGCTATTTCAAACGGAAACCTCGCCAGCATTACTCACGCACCCAACGATGAACATCCGCCGCTGACATACCACAAACAAGTGTATAACAATAGTTGATAACCGTCTGGTATCACACACACTATGAAAGATGCCCGTAATTCTCTACAAATATCATTCTCCCAATACGTGATAGCTCACGATTCAGAATATACAAGTTTTATTATATATAATCAGTCAGTGGCTGAGTTGGCATCGCGTCTGGGTCCCACCCAGGCATCGTGAATTCAATTCCTCGGCTGGCTAAGTTCTCCATCACGACACAAGCAACATCTTTCAATTACAGTGATGGTAGTAGGAGATTTTCAAATATTGTCAGGTTATTCGTAACCCGGGAATGTTTGTCTTTTAAAAAAATAAAATGTCTATATATAAAACGTATGTTCCAGATTCATTTGAAAACAAAACATTTCCACTAGGCTTAGACGACTATAATTTTATCACATTTTCTCCGAGTGAAAACTTGTTTTACAGAACTTTTTAACACAAAAACCCTACTTCGACAAAAATAAATTAAACCTACCAGCCATGAGAGCATACTGCGCAGTGATGAGGTGCTGCGTCCTCATCCAGATGTGGCAGTGGGGCGGCGAGGGGGCCCTGCTCCGGGCATGCTGCAGCACAGCAGCGGCCTGGCTGCGGAGCCCCTGGGTGGCTAAGGACTGCGCCGTTCCGCAGGCCGCTAGGCATGAGGATTCACTGTCCCACTCTCCTCCTACAACAATTATAAAATAATATTCTATCAACAATTTTTTTTTTTATTTCCAGTCTTCAAGGGACCGAAAAACAAAATGTTTTAACCCTTTCAGCACTGACATGTTTTTCTTTTAAATCTTGTATTTTCTATACTTAGGGGTTACTTTTGCCTTCCTATGGAACCGGGAAAATTAAAAAATAAATTACCCCCTCCTTTTAGAAAACATAACCACTTGATCGTGACGTTTATTGAAAGAATGTTATAAAGTTTAGAAACAATGCGGCATGTTTAAATATAAGTACAATACATGTATACCTCACTAGGTGAAACCTGTTCTGAATGTAAAGGTATAGGCTGTTCTGTTACAATGTAAAGGTTGCTGTTGGTTGAGCACCATATTATTTATTTATGTAGATTAGATTCATATCTAATATTTTTAGAATAATATCTATATTTTTTTATAAACAACATTTCATTACATATTCTCTCTCTGGGAAGTGATGTAATATGTTTGGCTCTGTGCATTGGAACTCGCCCTAATCGAGTTAGTGTTCTCTGAAGGCTTAACAGAGGCCAGTGACGTGCCCTTTTTTTTGCATATGTGCGAAAGATTGGCGGTCAGCATAAAATTGGACAAACTTGATTAGTACAAGTAATGGAAAGAAGAGTTTGCTCTCTCGAATATTATCTGTGCTGTAAACTCTTATAATAGAAAATCGACCAAACCTTGAAAAGTGAACCTTCTGGACTGGCAAATGAAATCTCTGATTCAGGTTAGTGGTAATTTAATTGTATTTGACCCATTTATTGCAGTTGTGTCAGAGAGAGAATCTTCATTCTTAATTTGTTGTTTTTTATCAGGATATGAAGCCCAGTAATCTATGTGGCTATTTACATGCCACACCAGCTGTAACCTGAGTCATACCTGTTCTTTTGCAATATTACCTTATCCTGATATATTAGTTTGTCGGTATTATGATATTTTCACCGTTCCCAGATATTAGCATGACATTGGATCCAGACACTGACATTCAGCAGCGGGTGGTACTTCCAAAGCCTGCTGGAAATATCGTTAAGTGAATTGTGAACGAAAGTGGCGCCATCTCTATTGGTGCGACGAATACTTCCAAATGGATTTTCAATACATTGGTTTACACTCACGTTCACCCTATCCCCGACTTATTCTACCATTAATTTTCACATCATAAATTCGTCTGACACTCCTGTTAAATGTAGAAACTGAAAACCTGCCTTTTTTCAGAAACAAAAATAGCAGAACAAATGTGATTTTTTTAATGAAATCGGCACTCTACAAATCATCCAATTGTTTTTATTTATTATCATGAATTAATAACCAAAAACGGGTTTGTTTATTTTCCCAAATCTTCCAAAAGTTTCCCATAATCACTTTTATACTCTAAACTCGAAGTACGTACCAGTTAAAAATAATATCAATATAATATAATGTACCTAGCAGTCTCATAGGATACAGCGATACCGATACGGATAAGTTCCAGAGATCTGTTAATATCAGCTAACGATGAATACTTGAAATGATACTGTATTGAATATATCGGGAACGGTCAGTAACGCCAATTACTAAATACCAACATCAGATATACCGATATCACATATTCAATAAATATCATTTCCACACTCGGAACGGTTAGAACCCTAATATCTATGAAGCCAGTATCGATATATCCTACATCTGGCGGTATTAATATGTTTTATCCTGAATACACAATCGCATCCGTGCTGAAGGGGTTTACAAGAAAACTTCCAAAGTGGGAACCTTATAAGCGGAATTATTGATATCTGAATGCATACAGAATGCACCGCAAGGTAAGCGCAATTCCTCCAATCGCACATTGTGAAGACTGAGACAGTAAATAGAGATAAAACCTGATGACCGAGCAGATTTCATTTTTGGAAAAAAGATGAGGTTTACCGTGTATGGATGTTTGGACAGCTACCTATACTTATGCATATAAGATAGAATATGGTGTGTAGCATTTTACTTCTATTACCCCCTTTGAAAACATTGCATGATGTTATATAACATCTTCAGATAAAAACAAATTTTCCTCTTTATAGTAAAAATTTACTTTTACAGACCTGTATTTAAATTGAGCAAAAGTTGACAGCAAATCGACGACAGTTCAGATTTCCCATAGAAGGCCCAAAGTGCTGCACGGTTTGCCAAACTGGTCTGCATCATGTCTATCATGGAGTTCTGGCAATGCACTAAGTCACCTTTCATCATCAGCTGCAAAATAAATTACATAATCATTACATAAATACATTTATAATCACAATATTGGGTGTAAAATTTTATTAGAATGGTTAGCGAACATAGAATAGAAACTACATAATAAAGGATACATGCCAGACCGTTTTCTCCTTGATAAGGTTTTTGGTTCCCTTAATTATTACTAGGCAAATGTGGAGAAGGTTCAATAAGAGTTATGGCCGATGATATCCTACCCATCCACAAAATATATCCACTTTTAGTGTGTTTTGTATTTACTATGCGAGGTCAATAGCGGATTAAATTTGAAAAGTGAACAAAAATCCGCATAATGGCCAATTACTACGGAGCATTAAACGATTATTGGCATCCACTGCAATGACCATTTATAATCAGATGTAGTTGGTGCATCCCATCGTGTTTTAAATGTCATCTGCTCATTCAATTCTTTTTTTTTATGTCCATTTATAACACAGTGAAACCTTTTGAAACCTGGGATTTTTGGCCGAGAAATCACTAAAAACCAGAGAATTTAACGCGCTGTGCGCCAGCTGAGTGTAATTACTGACTTGATTTTGCAAAATGATGTTTTTGTACGTGACCATCTTACCAGAATATGTGTTTATGAATTTATAAAAATTGTATGTATATGTTATCATAAGTAGTTTACCCAGAATAGCTTCATATGTATTTAGAGAAATGATTTTTTTTCTGTCTCATGTTACTAAAAAAAATGCGTTAAGGCGATGCAATGGGAAATAATGCAAAATCATGTGTTTTCGGTTTGAGAATTTGATGGCCTAGAAATATCGTAGATGATTTAATTAAATACTGCAAGTAGAACACACCTTGGCCTTTCGTTTAACCGGGCATTTATTTGGTGTGTCTTTTTTATAAACCAAGAAAAAAATAAAGTATCAGACATTAAAAAAATGTTTAAAGTGCAAAATCTCCTACTTACGAACCCCTTTTCCGATGTTGTCCTATTGTCCATAGTGGTAAATTAAGTTTTTTAGAATATGATCATAAAACATTTTAATAATTATGTCTGAGCTTCACAGAATAGAATAAAATACGCATTTTGGTGATGGTTTTTTATGCGTAAATCGAAACATGCGGCCGATGTTAAGCGGGACTTTCAACCTTGTCGCCACCTGTATAAGGAGCGCGGGATTTCGTTGGAATTTTAGCCGGTGGATTGCCTTAAAGTGCTCTTCACAATAAAACTAAAATAATACGAGATTTTCCTGCAAGTATAAATACAGTAATATGACTTTGAAAACCAGAAATATTTTACGCAGTGGCAGGATATTATTTATTTTTTCAGTTGTAGCACACGTGTGTAACTAACGAGAAGCGAGAATATTTTGTACTATTCATTTGTCAATTGAATAAAATTTGTTTGAGTATTGTATGAACATATTTGAGGCTCAAAATCCCTTGAGAACGTGACCATTCCGAATCGGCTCCATAGTGCATGTTGACATCCAACGAAATATTGTGGCTGCTTCATAGTGCACATTGACGTTTCACAGGTTAAAAGGTTTTCCAATTTCTTATGTGGAAAAACCTTACTTGTGGGATAAATTGGTCATATTTTCAAATTTCAGTCTTCGAGGGACTGAAAAAACAACTTCTTAAGCATGGAAACTTCTTGTGGGGGGAAACTGGGTTTCACTGTATTTGTTTATCTCTATACTTACAGCAACTAGATTTGCCGGCGTTGACTTCCTCGTGATCCCGTGTTGTACAAAGGCCTGAGCTGCAAGGGCGGCGCGGTGTTTAGCCGGGGGCGCTGTGGAGTTGGGGGCGGCGGTGGACAGGGGGGCTCTGGGCGGGCCCCCGCCACCCCCACCGGCCCGCCACGCCCAGCAGGCCGCCTGCTGCAGGCAAGCTGAGTCCCCCGCCTCTTGGCACATCACCATGGCCTCTTTTAGAGCGGAGAGACACTGGTCTCTGAAAATATTTAAATTGCATTAATGCAATCTTCTATTATATAAAGAAGAACGACCCGGGCGAGCGGTGTGGTTTGTTTCGAATACAATTCTACAGTTTTATTCCAAGCTTGATGAAATTTTGCACACTTGACCTTCAAAATAAGAGAAAGGTCACTGTTTACATGAGATTTAGAAAAATCACCCCCATCCACCTTTCCCATCCTTAAAAGTGGAATTTTGGTATATTATGATGAAATTTTGCACACTTGACGTTAAAAATAAGAGGAAAATTACTGAGTAGGGGTAGGGGTAACACATAACAATCTCAAAACTTTCCTCCAAACAAATCATAACGCCGGGTACTTCAGCTAGTCATAGATAATAGTAACCAAGGAATATATCATCACCTTAATTAGTAAAATCCATAAGTCCATTCATTCACAAATTGAGATATGAACACCTTAACATTTTTTTAAATACATACTATAAAAACCTCATAACCACATGATAATTATAAGTTAACAAAAAGTTGTATCAAATTTTTTTTAATAAAAATCAACAAATATGAAGAAAAAAATATTTTTGTTAGGGTGGTATAGAATTTTCGATTTATTTGCGATTCATAACTTTAATCTTCCATTGAATCTTAGAATTCTTAATACTAACAAAAGCAGTCCAAAATTGTACTATATTTTTTTATTTTATAAGAAAAGTGAAATTTTATTGTATAGGTACTAGACATGGGCGAAATTGAATGAGTTGACAATAGGAAGCGCACTCCTGCACCGTGCTATACATGCCCTGTACGCAGGATATATTTCGTCACCTACCTAAATATCAACATATTAAAGACCTCGTTCGTCTGTTTGAGAAAAATGTTAAGGGAACGATAAAAACGTTGCCAAAAACTTATCCTTTTCAGCACAGCGTTAAATGATTGTGCATTCAGGAAAAACCATCTGCAAACGTATAACACATCCCTGGAACTTACAATCATGTGGTTACGTTTTCTAAAAGAATGGGGGGGAGGGGATAATTTATTTTTTTAATTTCCCCTGTTAAATTGAATTTGCCATACACGTCCGGGACAGTTTTCCACTAGGGATGCCAGTGTATTATAAGTTGTTAGGTGACACCAGAAGTGGGCACACAGTCAAAAATTAAAAAAATTATAATTACTTGTGTCCAAACTGGGCGTGCAGTATTGCCAGGTTAAGAGATGCGTAGCGGAACACTCGGTTCCTGTCGGCGTGATGAGCCGCCGTATTGGTTACGGGAAGTGGTCCGGCCACACTGCGGTCGAAGCAGCTGTAGAGACTGTCCATGGCGCCACAAAGCTCCCGGGATCGCATGCAGTTCAAATAACTTAAGAAATGCTAAAAAAAAATTATTAATTCACCGATTTGATTATAAAGACTAGTTTTTAAAAAGCTTTTCCCAAGATCTCGAAGCCTTTTTTTCTGGCTAAACAATTGAAAAATCTTGAACAAACAATATGGCACCTTGTCTTCTTTTCTGGTGGTTATATAGCCAGGTACTTCCCAACTTTCCTCTTCCCCATCTCCCTTCAGCCTCACAACATACCTCAATCGAGGATACCATAGTCCCACTGGCTCCGAACAGTTAGGAACAGTTGGAACCCTTGTGTGGTATTCACAAAAATCAAATTAATATTTCAAAGCTCCTTAGCTCATGGTGGAAATGACTTTGCAAGCTGAAAATATTTGCAAAGACCTACAAATTCTTAGAGTTTTTAGATTTTCTGCTAACAGTTAAGGTTACGAAACCACACATTTTAGTGGATCTGAAGAAGCCAAGAAATACTGATTAATTATTTCAATACTATTGATGAACCATGAATTGTTAAATTCTCTGAACCAGAATCTGAGCAACACTTTGCCCCATATAATACCAGCTTAGTGAGAAATGCTTGTGCAACTTCAAAGCAAATCCTATGAAACAATAATAGAATAGTATAAATTTTTAAAATAATAAATCTTACAGCTTCAGCATAGTCCGGGTTATCCCTCAGTATCTGTGATATGGTGTTCTGCAACTCTGGAGGGGAGAGGGCGCGAGGTTCCCCCCCCTGCAGCAGGGCAGCCTGGCGAGCAGTCACCAGTTCTGCCTGCTTGCGGGACCACTGGCAGTGTTCAAACCCACTGCAAACGGAAAATAAAATACTTCAACTAACATTATGTTGTATTTTTGTTGGAAAATATGGGTAGGTACTTGACATATTTAGATTAGGGATGCCTAAATAAGTACTGTCATTTATGAAAACTAAATATAAAAAAGGGGGATCCTATAATGCTTCCACTTAATAGCGCTCTTATTATTTTAATAAAAGAGGACTGTGAACAATATAAAATCACAAATATCAAACAAAAGTTGAACATTAATACAAATATCTGAATATACATATATACATATTACCAAACAGCCCTGCACGTGTACAAGTATCGAATTAGTCAACCAGTACGTGTATCTAGGTGTTACAGTGGATTGTAATATGAAATGGGACGTACAAATTTCCAACCTCTGTAAGCGACTTCGAGCCATTGTAGGAAGACTCCACAAGGTAAAATTATATGTGCCTATAAAAACTATGAAACTAATTTATTTGTCTCTAGCAGAATCGACTATAAGGTACGGTATAACTTCTTGGGGACACTCCTGTAAGACCAACATAAAACATTTACAGCTGATTCAAAATGCCATGGTAAAATTGCTAGTAAGTAAAACAGTTTTTAAGCAAAGGCGAGACATTGATATCATGTACAAATCAATTAATGTATTACCTGTTCGTGGTCTTTTGTGGCATAAAATTCTATTGCAACATATATCTGAAAGTCCGTATAAGGCAGTGGTGGATCATGTACACAATACACGTTTCACACAAAATATAGGAATGATAGTGCCAATATTTCAAAATAAATATGGTCAACGAACCCTTGAATACATTGTAGCATTTATATTTAACAAATTGCCATACGAATTTAAAAACAATTGTCCTATGATGAAATTCTCACTGATGTTAAAGTGTTGGCTTTTGGAAAGTAACCTTGTGTATTGATGGTAACAAATATGACGGTCTCCTTGGTTGTATAGCTCCTAGATATCTGGTGTATTTACTGTTACGGTGTTAAGTCTATCCTCATTGTAACCAACCTGTACTGCTGTTTTATGTATATATTTTTTAAATTTTTATTTCTTAATCTATTTAATACTTAGATGCTTTGATATTTCTGATATTTACATAATAGTTATATTTTTGTAATATTAATGCTTTTATAAAGTTGATATTTTTAAAAGTATTGATGTTTTTATAATATTGATATTTTTATAATATTGATACTTTTATAATATTGGTACTTTTATAATTTTGATATTTTTATGATATTGACATTTTTATAATATTATTTAAATCGGTGTTATAAGATTGGACTCTAGTATCTCAATAACAAATCTGTAATGCTTTTACCATTATTTTTTCTCTTTAAGTTTTTTTTTTTTCTCAACTTATGTACATCACAAGATGCATGCGCCTAAATATAATAATTTTTGCCCTACATTTGTATGATGATTGTAATTTATTGTTGTATTATATTATATTGTTGAAATAAACTCCTGCTGACAAGCTACTTGCAGTGGCTTAGCGTGTATAAGTTCCCACTGTATATAATTAATATTATACAATAAAAAAAAAAAATTGAAAAAAAAAAATTATAGTAAAAAAATTGATGTCATTGCCCTTCATATTTCTCTTTTCGACTGCTAAAAGAATATTTGTTGGTTGGGATCTGCCTCAAACGCTAGTCGTGCGTTGTGTGGAAAGGGCTAATCAAGAACTTATTCACAACAACCACGTGGAGATCCATTTAAAAATAAGTACATAATTTTCGAATATAGATAACATTTTCCGGAAACCTTTGGATGCGGAAGAATTGTATATCTGTTCAAATATCTTATTTGAGAAAAATACCTGCTAAAAATCATTTAACATGTAAAAAATGTCTGTTTCGATTACTATGATAGGGGGGGGGGGGGGGGGTAGTCGACAATTATGCATTTACGATGTAAAAACAGTGTCTATTATGGCAGATACAAATTTCAAAATCGACTAATTGCAAGTGTAAACCAAAGAGTGTAATATTTTTTTCTAAATGTTTGTGCGGTAAATATTTTAAAATAACCTTCAAATAAACCTTTGCGTTCTTACCTATCTCGATCAAAAATAATCTTCTTTCTAGAATTCTCAACGGTCACTAAGAATTTCTTTTCTTCATTACTCATGGCAACATCTGTCCCACTTTCTGAAGTATTCAATTTCTAAAACACAAGAGTTACAATGATTTGATTAGGTAGTCAGTAGGCGATAATGCTTGGCCGGTATCTAGTCAGACAGTGTTAATCCCATAGTTGATTTTAGGGGATTATTTTAGCTAACTAACAATCACGTCATTTTCCGCAGGGGTGGGCAGAGAGGATGGACCACCAAACAACTCGGTCTTGGCACAAACTCCTTACTTCATTCGCATTCATACATCATCTTATACATACTCTCCTGTAATTCTGACTCTTGACATGCGCCGACTTAAGTATTTGGTTCACTTGGTTGTGCCGTATCTTCCATGGGCGTCCCCGGCTTCACCCCCTTCCACTCATGGATGCGCCTTGCACATCCCATATTTTATCCTTTGTTTTCATTTGTTCCCTTCCAATCAATAGCCTACCATACAGCTTTCCAACTGAACTTAGCAGTCTAATAGCCCCGTGATTGCCATGACCCTTTACATTTGTGCATAATCACAGCCCTTCTCCAATCTAATAGCGAAATGGGATTGAAAATATAATGAAACATTGTTTTCAAAAGAGCCATAATTTAATAAATGCAAATTAACATTGTTTTTGTACTTACATCTTTGCTTAAGTATCTCATGAGGGAACCTGGTCTTCCGTTTTCATAGTAGGAACAAAAGGAACGGTAAACTGATGTTACTTGTGAAAATGACAATTTATCTAAAAATACCATCATTCTTCTGATAAAAATTCCTGGAAACAATATTAAAATCATTTATTAGGAAGTATTACTATAAATATATGAAAATCCTCTTGTTTTTGTGGGCTTTCGCCCCATTTGAGTGTTATAACCACGGTAGTGCAATTTAGTGTTGGCAGCTATAACCAACTGTATAATGGTTATCTATGAAACATCCAGTCACACTAGCATTAAGCTCGCACCAAGCTCGGTTATTTAGTTATTTAAGTTATTTAAATTATTTAAATTAATTAAGTCATTTAGGTTATTTGACTATGTTACCATAATAATGTTGGTTTTGGATATTCGACCAAAAGGGACAGCTCTGCATATAAAACCTTATTTAAATTTTACATTTTGCAAGTCACTAGAATGTTTGAAAACACTGTACACTTCTTTAGTAAAAAGTCAGGTAGATTACCTATAATTCACCTATTTGGTCCCCATTTTACAAAGTACATTTCGACAATATAGCAAGGGTACAGCACAATAACACCTTAGATTTATTATTTTCAAGCTGAATATTCCAATGCAAAATAATAACCATATCAATCTGATGAAACAGTTAAATTTGATTACACTGTCCGATAGGCGGATTGTCCCAGACCTTGTTATATAAAACAAAATTATTCATTATGGTATTGACAGCCCTGAAATTCTCGCCAAAATAAAATTACATGTACCGACCAGAAGTGTGAGACAAATTGCTTAATTTTAAAGCAAAGTATCACCACCACACAAGACCTATAAATCGACTGCATAATTTTGGTAATAGATTTGGAAATGTTGTCGATATATTTGGAGATTCCGTTTTAGTGCTTAAACGAACTCTACAGTAAATATTTATGTAATTAATATTTGATTTTTATAATTTTTTTCACTCTTTATTTCACACCGGTTACATATCCAATCTGCTAATGTTATTTTTAAGAATTTTTTTTTATTTTTTAATTTTTACATGTGTTTGACTCATGCATAATGATTTTTAAATCAATACCATGTACTTGCTCTACTATTGTTATATGACCAGTGGCGGCTCGTGACTTTTGAGTGAGGTAGAGTGCTAAGATTGAAAAATACGACGTTATTGATGTTGTTGAAGCTGAATATCATTTTTATTTTTTTTCAAAATTTCAATTTTTTGTATGGAGATTTAGATGGTAGGTGGGGCACTTCCCTACCTACCATCCTAACCGCCACTGAATATGAAAAATAGTTAACACAACTGTATTGTATTATTTTCATGTAAAAGCTCGCTATAAAAAAATCATTAATTTTAACAAAACATTGGAAATTCCTTGGTGGGATACAGTGGTAGATTCGTATAAACAAGTACCTTATATAACATGAATACTATTACGTTATTTGGGTTAATATTTAAAAGGTGGGTAGATTTTAAAGTGACGGTTATTAAACTCTATGTCTGGTTTACAATCAGCCATTGGTACTGCTCCTTGCGGGGCTATATTTACTCCCCAAAATACTTCTATGGCAGCGTCAAAGGCAGTGAGTGTTTACATTCCCGCTTCATACTTGGCTATGTGGCTAGTTAAGTCGGTTATTGGTTATGCAGGTTATCGTTTTGCCAATGGGTATTACTGGCTATAACCGGGTATTGGGTAGTTTTCACCTCACAAAAGGGGATAGCGCTATATGAACTATATAGGTCTGTCTCGTTTCGCCTCACTAAAGAAAAAGACAGATATACATGCAGCATGGAGCCCGTATAGCGCTGTCCCTTTTGGTCAAATATCCATAACCAACATAGCCAAATAATTGAAATAACCAAATAACCGAGCTGTCCCTAGCGAAGCTGCGGCTATTTCGTAGATAACCATTATATAGTTGGTTATAGCTGCCAGCACTAAATTGCACTACTGTGGTAAATTGCAATGGAATTTTATTATCGCTGATGTATCCCGAGCAATTTTAGGAGCGGATTTTCTCCACCATTATAACCTCATCGTAGACCTGCGAAATGGAAGATTTGATTGACAAACACACAGGATTGAAAACTAAGGAAGACCTTATCAAAGGCCAATCCTCCAGTATATCGACAGTTAACAAACAGGACAAATATCACGAGACATTAGCAATAACAATTTTTACACCAATAAACCAGTTGGTTATGTTATTGAAATTCTGGCTATTTACCCAACTCTAGTGTAATTAACAGAGTGTGGGTTAGTTGTTAAAGATGTACCGCTGATAACTCTGTTGTAACCTCTTCTCTCACATAAACTTGAAGTGAAAAAACACAAAACTGCGCTATATAAATGCTTTGTTATTATTATTATTATTATTATAAGGTCACGAAATGGCCCAGAAAGTGGATGTGTGAAAGTGATAAAATCGAAAGATGGAAAAATGTTGACGAATGAGAAAGAAATAAAAGAGAGATGGATGAAATACTTTGAAGAGGTCTTCGAAAGCAATCCGAGTAATAGAGATTCCAGTGGCGAGTCAGGTATGAATGACGATGGGGTGAATGTTCCCAAAATTAGCATGGGTGAAATTAAAAGATCAATTAGATGTATGAAGAATGGTAAGGCTGTTGGTTTCGACAATATTGCTGCTGAATACTTTAAAGGAAATAGCCGTATAATTCTCACATGGTTATGCAAACTTTTTAACCAGTGTCTAAAGGAGGGTTACACCCCATTAGATTGGAGAAGGGCTGTGATCATGCCTCTATACAAAGGTAAAGGGTCACGCATGGAATGTGGAAATCACAGGGCTATTAGCCTGCTAAGTTCAATTAGTAAGCTGTATGGTAGGATATTGATTGAAAGGGTACAAATGAAAACAAAGGATAAAATATGGGATGTGCAAGGCGCATTTATGAGTGGAAGGGGGTGAATGGATCAGATTTTCTCGTTGTGTATGCTCACAGAGAAGTTTCTGGCAAAAAAACAGAAACTTTTCTGTGCTTTTGTAGATCTACAAAAAGCATACGACAGAGTTGACAGGAAAAGTTATGGAAGATGTTGTCTAAGTATGGTGTGAATACAAATCTTATACAGGCAATCACATCGCTGTACGAGGGAAGCATTGCATGTGTTAGGGCAAAAGGTAATTTTACGGGTGGTTTGACATCACAAAAGGTGTTAAGCAAGGCTGCGTAATGTCACCGTGGTTATTCAATCTATACATGGATAATTGTATGCAAGAATTGAAAGAGGTGGGCCTGGGCGCGAAAATGAGTAGTCTGCAAGTATGTTGTATGTTGTATGCTGATGATGCGGTGCTGATTGCTAACAGTATGGAAGATCTACAGTCCCTCGTATCTAGGATGAACGAAGTATGTATGAAGAATGAGCCAATGATGAATGTAAATAAGTCCAAAGTCATGGTGTTTGAAAGAGAGAGTACGAAAACAGTATGCAATATAGTTGTGAATGATGAATACATGGAGGAGGTCAATGAGTTTGTGTATTTGGGAAGTATGTTTACGAGAGATGGAAAGACAGATAGGGATATTGAAAGAAGGGTGAATGCAGGAAACTCCATTAACGGAGGACTGAACACGGTTGGCGCAAACAAAAAGTTGTCCAAGGAAGCGAAGCTAGCAGTCCACAATGGAGTGCTGATATCAACCTTGCTGTATGGCAGTGAGGCATGGAACTGGCAGAGGAAGGATGAAAGTAGACTGAATGCTGTAGAAATGAGATCTCTGAGACGAATGTGTGGTAAAACCATGTATGATTGTGTGAAAAATATTGAGATTCGTAAAGAATGCAAGGCTGATGTAAGCGTAGTGAGCAAGATTAAGAAAAGAACACTTAGATGGTTTGGGCATGTAGAGCGAATGAACGAAGAAAGGAGTGTAAGGAGAATATATGACGCGAATGTGAATGGAAGAAGAAGCCGGGGACGCCCGAGGAAGACATGGCACGATCAAGTGAATCAAATACTTGAGACGGGCCATTTCAGATGTCAGAATAATAGAAGAGAATGTATGAATGTAAATGAAGCAAGAAGTGTATGCCAAGATTGAGTTGTTTGGCGGTCCGTCCTCTCTGCCTACCCCTGCGGAGAAACGGCGTGATGGTTAGTTAGTTAGTTATTATTATAAACGACGCATATAATAAAAAAGAGGTTACAACACATCTCACAGCAGCATATCAGTTTTCACATAAAATTTTTATTATTTAATCACATTACCAACAAAATCTCAGAAAAGTTTAAAATGACAAAAAAAATCACATTAAAAATACTTTTGAATAGAATTTAAGCACTGAATTACCGGCAACACTGCTTTTACTGATGAAAACATTAGCATCTGGACTTTCGTCAACCACCATCAGTCGGTCCACAGCATTGGATACACAGTCGATGAGGGCATTCACTCCGTCGTCGTAAATCTGTTTTAACCGCAAACAGAAGTTCTGCAAGTGAGCACTGAGCAAATTGTATTTTCCTGATGTGAGGAGTGCCTCCAGTTCTCTGAATTCTAAATCTGGTGACTAATATTAGATACACATTAATTACAAAGCTGTTTTTTTTGCATAAAATATCACAATAATCATGACCAAAACGTACCTGAATTAATTTTAAAACCAACATACAGAAGTCTTTGCGATATTTAGGAGACATGGTGTAATCGAAAATCATCATGTCTTGAGCTGAAACACAATAAAACTTTTTTTAACTAATTTTATCACAACGAACCGGCGTTTTTAAAACAGTCGAATGTATAATTACCATCTCGCTTCAAAAGGCAGAATTCTCTGATAAAGGCTACCACAGCTATCTTGTGGGATGTAACGTTTTCAACGTTAGATTTTTTTCCACCATTGAAATTGAAGAAATCTTGATTATCTGCGGCTGCAAAAGCCATTTTGATCCAAATAAATTTTAACAACAATTATAACACACAGTAGACGACAAACAATAAGTTTTTCAAATTTGACAGCAGGCTAATGTTTTTTAAAACATTATTATGTTAGTCAATAGAATTTTTTATTAGTCAGTAGCGTCAGTGCGGAATTATATGATAAAAAAGTTCTTCTTTATTCTACGGCAAAACATATCTACGGATTGAACTGTCACTACAAAGAGTAGAGAGTGATATATCTATGCATTACAAGTTACAAAGTGTCAATGCCACGGGGTTTTCGTTATGTTGTCTTGAAATTTTAAACCGAATGTATTTTCTAACCTCCTTTTATTATAATATTATACTTGACGTAAATTTCTAGGAAACAATTCTTGCCGCCAGCGCGAGATATGTTAGTTTTTCGACAACTTCATTTTTCCAAAATCTTTACAAGTTATCTTAGACATCGTCATCGTCATAATATAGACTTAAAGATAGGGAAATCAAATATGAATAAAGCTTATTTTAGACATGTCAATGGTGAAGACAATTATGATCTCACATTTATTTACACCGATCCAGCTTTGAATGTTAACAGGCAGTTCAATTTTACCCGACAGAGTTCAGAAAATGTTGGTACATTATTAGGACGAATAACTACCAATGTGGAAAAAATTCTCACCAAAAAAAAGACAAAGAAAAACAAAAAGACAAGTGATAATAAACTCCCCATTGAAACCGTACCTGTTGAAGTTAAACTCGTTCTAAATGGGGAGGAAGTTTCGAAAGAAGTTATTTGCGTGAATGTCTTTAAGGAGAATGAAATACAGTTGTGTGTTTTAGATAACAAATTCGAAATAATAGTAAATGCTCCTACAGTAACTGTCTTGTCTTTACCGAGCAGTATTTTAGCAGGGTTTCCCGTGTACCCGAACAAGATTGAAGGGTTTTTCCTGGATAGTGAGCTTAGCAAATTTCAATGGTATTCTGCCAAGGTAGGGGAAAAGGTAGATCCTACCACAGCAAAATGGGAGAAAGTTGGCGAAGGCTTCACGCATTTCACCATGACTGATGATATTGGGAAAAAATTGAAGCTAGTTTGTCTGCCAGGTACAGAAATACTTTTATTTTCTTTCCCTGCATTGAAATGTATTTATTTATTGTTATTGTGTTTAACTTCAGTGTGCCGAAATACCCATCGGATACACAAAATTTGTATCTGTTGAACCCCAGCATATCCGATCGGCATGTTAAAACATGCTTTCTTTTTGCAGAGTTTTGTACCTTAAAATGTTTGTAGTTTCTGATTCGAAGTGTATATTATGATTTATAGTAGTTCAAAATATATTTCTTAGCTATTGCTGAATTGCAAATGTGTTCATAACGAAATAATAAATTTATAAACTTCACTCATGCAATGTTATTAGCGGAAGTGAAAAATATTTCCTATTTTCAAAGCCATAGTATTTATTTACAGGAAAGCTTCATGTCTATATTTTTTTTATTATTTTGAAGAACACTTATTTTCCTTTATGGAAAATGTAATAAAACTTCAGGAATATTTTTGTGTTTCTTTATTATATATTTTTTTTATAAAATGAGAGAGAAAAAAATCATTTCTCTGAATATAAGTAGCTAGTAGTATAGTAGGGAAACTGCTTATGATACTTATTATGACAGCGGAAACGGGACTATAGGTATATTATGTGACTGAAGGTAGTGATGACAAATACTTTGCTATGCCGATCTGGTCACTAAACACGGCTAAAGTAATTTAAAGCAACCCGGGCGATACTGAGACTATCAACCACTCAAGAGTTAGGTGAAAATAATCTACCTACCATGTATTATTTTAATTAAATTACATATGTGTGAAATAATTCACACAAATTAGTTAAAATTAAGACTATATATTATAATCTACAATCTACTTATGTGCATGTTCATTAAAAATCTGTTTGTCAAATAAATTGTGCAAAATAAACTGAATGGTAAACGTAATTGAAACAGACGGCATCCAAAAAGGTGGAAACAAAAAGCCTATCTATCACCCAACTACAAGAAGACAACATAATTATTTTGGAAGCAAATCGTATTTGACAACCCTAAATAATGTTGTTAATTAAAAACTTGGCGTAGTCCACGTTTCATTGACGCAATTGTTTACTACTGTGGATAAATTATACAACATTTATAAAAGAGTCAAACTAAATATTCGGTTTTTGTAAATAAGCCGAACCTTTTTGTTGTTATTGTTTTACTTAAATTGGCGCTTTTGTTCAGTTTGAGATATGACACGGCTATGGTAATAAAGGAGATTGGGAATAAACTCTGCACAATTATAAAAAGGGCGAGTGGATCATTGTCAGATTTACTTTTCGAAGAGTAAATACTAATACTTTGCAATACAATTCAAGTTGCCACCATTCCGCTGGGATTCATTTATTCGCAAATCACAGAAAGAGACCTAGGCTCACCCTTCACTATGCTAAATTTGGTTTCTTTCCCTCCCGTTATAGCATCTCTGTCTATATTCTCTTCTCTATCCTCGGCACACTACAGAAGTATTAGATTGTGGGATCTCACCGTTCCAAAGGTTAATTCGTAGAACTACATTTACTTTATTTTTTATGATTAAAAATAAATCTTATTTAATAATGTTTTTATTAACAAAGTATTTTAATTTTCTAACAGTTGTTTTGACGTTCAATGCCATATCTGATTAATGATTTATTTTTAATTATAAAAACATTAATAATATATGTTCTTACTACTGCACATAATATTATATTATTAATGAATGCTTACACATGTAGCATAAATATTATTTAACTTAGCAAATTAATGTACACGCCTCTTCTACATGCAAACAAATGCTTTTAATGGAAGACTAGTATTAAAATAAAATGTAACCTATGTATTTAATTAATAAAAAAAAAAATGTTTTCAAAAAAATTTAATGTCATTTAAATTTCATCTCTCATTAGGTGATGGGTCCCAGTTTGGACCTGAGGTGGAGACTATATCCGCGACTTGTATTGAAGCTGGACCAGGATTCTGCCCCTTTGAAAATCGTCACGGTTTTACTCAAAACAAATTATCAGGAAAAGGGTTTGTGATAAATTTAATCATTGATTCATTTGATTTCAGTGATAAAATTGATTTAAATTAAATAAAAGATTACTGGTTTGCTGTTTTAATGTCCAATTTTTAAAACAAGGGTCACAAAAATACTGCCCTTCATTTAAATACTTACTTATTTTTATTTCCAGCTTCAGAGTTGCATCGTATAATATATTAGCCGATCTGTACTGTGACTCTGATTTTACTCGGACAGTACTCCATCCATATTGTCCGCCATATGCACTTCAATTTGACTACAGAAAGCAACTGTTATTGAAAGAGATTTTAGGTAAGTAGCCCGATAGAATGGTCATTTTTATTAGTTCAATACGTAGTTGTTAAATTTCCATTAAATGTGGAGTGCAAAAAATAATTGTATGTTAACTATAATTACTGCAATGTCACCAAATGTAGTTATTGAATGTACTAACAGACACCACTTCTGTCTCCAAAACATTTCAAATCAAGATTCACCTCGTGAAGGACCGAACCAATCTCTATAAATCATTCATCAGACCAGTGCTAAGCTACGCCTCAGTTTCCTGGGCCTCAGTAAGTGTAGTGAAAGGGTATTGGATACTTTTGTATACATGGCGCATAGCCTCCACCATAATTTTAATATGTTTAATGACCAGATCTGCAAAGCCAGGTTGTCTGAGCCTTCCCTTCTCCTTGTCCTCCCCATCACTCATTTATTTTCGATGCAAAACATTCCCCAATATTGGGGGTGACATTCTCATTGGCTGCTGTGGTGATTGAATAGAACAATGTAACATTTTGTGGATTTGCAGGCTACAACAGTGACATTTACTGCATGCAAGAAGTTGACTGCAGAGTATTTGATTTGGAATTGACTCCTTTACTAAGTCAGCATGCCTATGAAGGTGTCTTCACTAAGAAAGGAGCCCTGGTGGCTGAAGGCTTGGCCTGCTTTTTCAGATCCGATCGTTTCAAGTAAGTTTTAGACTTCACTTACCTGATAATAATTTGACAAATAAATTAAATTAATAACGATTACTTTGTTTAAAACCACTTTATTTAATATGTAAATATCTACATGTTTCAGAAGCATGTAGATATTAACATATTGATTACAGTGGTTTTAAACAAAGTACTTGTTATTAATTTAATAAATATGACTCCCCAAATTTATTTTACATCTTTTGAAGAAATGACAAATAAATTATTATTTTCTGCCTACATAGTCGTAAACCTAGTCCAAACCGAAAATTAAACTGCAAGATAATTGTTTTTTTTTCTTTTTTAGGCTTCTTCAGAACTTTTCTTGTGTTCTTGGTGAAGATGTTAAAACATCTCCCATATTCTCTTCAATCTGGTCTGTGATTTCCAAAAATGAAGCGTTTGTGACCAGACTTTGTGGCAGGGCGACCGCAGCTCAAGCCGTTATATTACAATCACTGGACAATGAAGATGAGGTCATTGTCACTGGAAATACTCATCTTTACTTCCACCCAGATGCTGATCATGTGAGGTTGACGCAAGGGGGTATTACTATTCTGTGGCTCCAAAATATTGTCGAAGAAACCAAAAAAAGGGTAATTTTTACCTTTTCTTTTTATCAGATATAAAATTATGAGCAGAATCTGTTGAACTATGGCACACCCCCAATATTAAGAATGTTTATAAATTATTGAATGGAAAGGAGAAAGATTGGGGGATCTCATCATTCTTATTTGGTCTTGGTTATGTTGAAATAAATAGTTTGAGAGGTGTAGCAGGAGTTACACATGGAGACAGAGTTAGAAGCTTTACTATTTTAGGTGCTACTCAGCATTCCAACAGAGAGATTACATGACTGAATTATCTCAGTAATTCCATAAAGAATGCATCCTGTGGCTCTCCCCAGACAACAGTGGATAAAACAGATACATGAATGGATCTGTGCGAGAAGAGACTGGGCCAGCGAAAACCGTGGCCACGAAACTACCACAATAGTTGTCAAACCAATTGGTCCTGGTGCCTATTAGAAAAAGGGGATGAAAGTGATTAAAAAATATAATTTGTTTAATTTGTAGATGCCTGACAAGCGAATATCACTAGTACTCTGTGGAGATTTTAATAGCGTCCCTTCTTGTGGAATCTACCAACTTTACACTACAGGAGTGGCTCCCAGTGACTTGGAAGACTGGAAAAGTAGTGAGTATCACTATTACAAATAATTGTAGTCTATTTTCTAACTGTGTTTCTCCCCCAGAGTAGGCTGAGAGGATAGACCGCCACACAACTATATCTTGATTAATTTGACATTTTTAATATGCCATCCTCCTCTTTGCACCGCCAAAGGGTTGGTGATGTGATGGGTGATGATGATGAGCCTATTATTTCTCTTCTAAACAATTATTTACTATTCAATTTTTTTGGAATAACTTATTGTAGCTTATAAACCTCATTGTAGTATATTTTTAATCATTGAAGATAATATTAACAACTCCAGAATGAAACAATATTATCTTCAATGGTTGATTAATTACTGTTTGCTTCAAATATTTTCTCCCTGCCACTCTTTTCAGATCTCTTGCTGTTTTTTTTTCAATGATCTGTTGAAAGAATATTATAAGTCTAACATTATGTACAACTTTTTTCAGATGAGGCTGAAGCGGTTATCGATTTGTCTTTGAGTCAATCCTTACCGCTAGCCAGTGCTTGTGGAACGCCTGAGTTCACCAACTATACTGTAGGATTCGCTGACTGTCTGGATTACATATTTCATGATAGAGACAATTTGAAAGTAACGCAGGTAAAATCATATCTCAATTGTTTTTTTCTTCAAATATAATCATTGTTAGATATACCTACCTGAACTTGAATTTAAGAAGATGATAATTACATTAATTGGAGTTTTTCTAATAATATAGCAATATTCTTTCATTATTTTAATAAAATTAATCCTTGTTTAAACATTTTTTTTAAACAAGGACATTAATTTGTTTTAAACAACATTTTTTTTTTAAATTTATCTACCCGTTCCGCTTAACCCAAGTTTCGTCAAAGTAAATGTTCTCCTTTGACATTCTATATCTTTCTTTTTGTGTCTTTTAAAAAATATGTATATTAATTTTTTTGTGTTTATAGATATATATATTTTTTTTATCATATAAGTATACAATACATTTCCGTGTATTGTTTTCCTAAGAGTTGAGAAACTCATTGTGGGATTCCTTTTTTCCCACTCTTTTATATGTAATCTTACGATAAAGATTACATATAAAAAAATGGGAAAATGGAATCCCACAATGAGTTCCTTAACTCTTAGGAATACAAAGCATGAAAATGTATTGTGTACTTATTTGATAAAAAAAAAGTAATATCCAAAAATACAATTACTTTGACGAAACTTGTTATGTCGCACATGCATATATATGTGTTTTCGTTTATTTTAAATTTTTAAGCAAAACCAATTGGTAGGTAAATTTAAATAAATAGGTGATTTAAAATAAAACATTTCTTTTATTTAATAATATGCTAAACCACAAAGTGATTGCTTTCTATGAACATTTAATTATTCGTTAATAATGAGATTTTTTTTTTGTTTTCGTCTACAGATTGTTCCATTGCCGAGTGTAGAAGAATTGACCCAACACACAGCTTTACCCAGCATAGTATTTCCATCAGACCATATTGCACTTATAGCTGACCTTGAATTCAAATAAATAAATTACTATATTTTTTACTGTAAATACTGTATAAATAAATATACTTTTTTTTTTATTCAAGTGTTTTTTTTTTACTTATTTTGTTGTTATACTTTGTGCAATAGCTTAAGTATTATTTTATAGTACTATGTATTATGTTTTCAAACTGTACCAAAATTTATTGTGAATCACTAACTTCCTGCAATACATCTATTAAATCAATCCCCATGGCAAGAAATGAAATCAGAGTCAGAAAATAATGAATATAAAGGTACTAATTTTGAAAAGAACCTGATGTTTATTCCGACGCCGTTCATATGGATTTACTGTATTGGCTAGGTTACATGTAGCCAGTAGCAAGATCAGTGATAAGTGGTAAGTTACCTCTAAGTAGCAATTTAGTTGACTTAATTGGGATCTTTTTCTATTTTTTCGATTAAGTAGCCCCCACCACCGTTCGCATCATTCCAATTCAGTGGGGGCTATTGTCACGCAGTTTGGATACACACACAATCATGTTTTTCTACAAATACAAGAGTTTACTTAATCGCACTTGTGGATGCCACTTGTCACTTTTCTCAGAATACTAACAATGATTTTCTTATCACTGTCTGGTACCGACTACGTGTAGCCTACCATAACAAAATAAATAAAAATATATCGTCAAATGGGAATCCTATAATAATATAAATATTGGCATGAGTAATCATTTTTTCAGCCCCACCCAAAGGGCTATAAGTCTGCACCAAGTAAGGAAAAAAAGATCAATGTTTGTTCCCGGTCAAGGATAATAGAATACAGTCCCACAATATTGTATAAGAAAATATTCTAAACTCAACATTTTCAGCGCTTACTAATAAAATGTCTGCTCACGGTACCTACTTGAAGTTTAGAAAGTGTGCACATTATAGCCATATAGTTTAGTTCCAAAGTTGTTCGGGTGATGTCGCTGCTGTAGCTTCTTTGAATAAATTTGTATCGCTCGCGTGCGCTCGCTGTGCGCTTGTCTGGCACGTGTGTGTCAAACTTTTGTTTGTTGTCAGTTCGCCGCTTTGTTGTGTTCGGATATAGTTGAATGAAAACTTTTTATTTTGTGTTGTTTTTGATAAGTTTATATGGAATGATGCTCCGTAGTTTTTTTAATTACTTAATTTAAATGTTTGAGTACGAGTGGCGATATGAAAACATCGCATTGTGAACTGTGATATATTTCATCAAACAGGTGGTGTTTTTGTTAGCCGGGAAAATGACGTCGTCGGGGATGTGGTGGTTACTTATTTCTGTAAGTTTACTTGTTGGGGATGGGTCTGCTGGACGCGGGGGCTCCAAGGAGATGGTGGTCAGCGGAGACGCCGGTCTGCCCCACCACGGACGCTGCGAGCCCATCACGATACCATTGTGCCAAAATTTACAATACAATCAAACCATGATGCCCAACCTCCTGAACCACGCCAAGCAGGGAGAAGCGGGCAACGAGCTGCATCAGTTCGCTACACTTATGAAGGTTGGCTGCTCCCCAGATTTCCAATTCTTCATGTGCTCACTTTACGCTCCAGTTTGCACAATTCTGGATCAGCTCATACCGCCCTGCCGGCACCTCTGCATATCCGCTCGCACAAACTGCGAAACTCTCATGATGAAGTTTGGATTCTCTTGGCCTGAAAACCTGGAGTGCTCCAAGTACCCTGAGGCCCCCGACACCATCTGCGTGGGTAAAAACACCACAGAGAACGAGCGGAATGCCGAGAGAGGGGTGGACAGGGGTAGCTCTCCTCGCAGGCCTCTGGTAGAGTACCGTGGACAAGGGGGCCCTCCTCCGGGAACAAGTAACATCGGGTTCGTATGCCCCATGCAGCTGCGGGTTCCAAAAGGTCTGGACTACGCCTTGAAGATCGGAGACGACATAGAGCCTGACTGCGGAGCTCCGTGCGATGCCATGTTCTTTAGTGACCAGCAACGGTGGATCTCCCGCGTGTGGGTAGGCTCGTGGGGTGCCGTGTGCGCAGTGAGTTGCCTTTTCACGGTGTTGACGTTCCTGATTGACCCCGAGCGGTTCCGATACCCCGAGCGGCCCATCATCTTCCTGTCCGTGTGCTACCTGATGGTGGCTCTGGCCTATGCGGCGGGCTGGGCGGCCGGAGACTCAGTGAGCTGCCGAGAGCCTTTCCCCGCGCCTATGCAGATGGGAGGGCTGCAGATGGTGTCCACCATCACGCAGGGCACGAAGCACGAGATGTGCACGATCCTGTTCATGGTGCTGTACTTCTTCAGCATGGCGTCCAGCATCTGGTGGGTGGTGTTGACGCTGACGTGGTTCTTGGCCGCCGGGCTCAAGTGGGGGCACGAGGCCATCGAGGCCAACTCGCAATACTTCCACTTGGCGGCCTGGGCTGTTCCCGCCATCAAAACCATCTCCATTCTGGCCATGGGAAAAGTTGACGGTGAGTTATTAACTATTGTACAATTTTTCGTATCTTATATTTCTCCAAGGTCAGCTGGTGATTTTCAGGTTTATCTTTCCGTTGTTTCTTTCCATTATCTCCAAAAAGCACTAAACTTGCAGACAACTTTTTAACTCATCTATGTTGATACATTCGAGAAGATTTTCTCCTCCCCATAAAATTATAAATGCTAATATTATATCTTATTATTTTTAAAATGCACCGAAAACAAAATATTTAAAGTTTTTAGTCCTACCATTGAAAGTCATTTATCACCCCGACAAATTAACATAATGAATGCTCGTGAGGTTTAAAGTGCCTACCTACATTTTTATTCCAACAATCGTCAACCGCACTTTTTCTTAGTCTTTAATTTTTTTATATTATAATACAATAATGCATTAATTTGAACCCGACCGGGAAACTACTAAAGTAAACATTACTTTTCGCGAACAAAAATATACTTGAAAAGCGTTTCCTAGACTACGATTGATGTTTATTAAAAACGTAGTAGCTAGAATAATGCCGGTAGGTACTTATTATTTTAACTTATTTCTGACTCGTTAGCGGTCTCCCACCTTCGGAATACCAAAATGTACAATATATTATTATGCGTACCTATACTAGTTTACTACCCGGTTTCGCCAGTTTTAATACTTTTTGGTTGAAATTTTTTTCTCATGCTCTTGATGTGGCGTTCCATACTACTTGTTGACAATTAAAATGGATATTTTACAGTTTCATAGCTCACGGTGGATGTGACGTTGATTGATATGCAGCTGAAAATAGATGCAAAACCCTCATTAGAAGTTGAGCAAGCTTTATAACGCCAGAGCTTTATGAAGCGAAAGTTTTTTTTGCTTTTTTAGCACAGAATTTCAGCTATATATAATAATTCTAAGATTTGAGCAATATCGCTGGTAGATCCGTTGTAACATTGTAACAAAATTCGTTGTAACTACTACCTGAAGCATTGATATCTACAAGTCGATGACCTGAAGGCATTAGAAAAGTAATAAATTCTAACGAACTCTCAAATGCAATTAAAAGAAACACTTCAAAATAAGCTAAAAGTCTCCGAAAATCAAGCAAACTAAAAACAATATACACATACACTTTTCACACATATACCTCTAAAAGATTGTTCCGTTATTGTTCAGTTGAGACTCTTGTGCGGTATTCATATAAAATAAAATAAAACACGTCAACGCAATATATACACTCCGCTTCTCTACACAGGCATTACTTAAAATAGAACTGCAGTAATTGTACAATTAAAATGTATTCAATTTCAACAATATACAAAAAAAAACATAATTGACGGCCTCCATGGTCGAGGGGTAAGGCTCTCGACTACGAATCCGAAGGTCGCGGGTTCAAATCCCGGCGTGCGCAAGTAAATTTTATTTAATTAATTTGTGTTGTTTCACAATTAATTAATTTTAAAATAATATAGTATATTTGCGCACGTTCCAGAGTGGAAGATACTCTCAGTATCGCCCTGGTGAAAGACCACCATTCAGAATTGAAACGTTGCTTGAAATGGCTTTTAGCCGTGTTTGGTGACCAGATCTGAATAGCCAGGTATTTCCCCACCTCCCCCTTTCCCTTCCCTTCTCCTTCCCCTCCCCAATACCTTCAGCCTCACAACATTCCCCAATTGGGAATGCCATAGTCTCACTGGCTCCAGACGGTTGGGAGCAGTTGGGACTCTTGTGCGGTATTCATGTAAAAAAAATAAATAAATTAAAAAACTGTTTTTTTCTCATAAACGAAACATAGTACAAAACGATGAACTCGATATCGCACGTCCCGGTCGGCCCGGCCTTTTTCCTTTATAGAGACATCCAGTTTGCTCAAATTGGTGATACCTACGACAAATTCTGTTTCTATTGTAGTTGGAGGTTCAATGTTGAAATGGAGACGATAGGTACGCTGATCTATAGTTGCCAACTCAGTTTTACAGAACTCACGAACACAGAAAAACTTGTTCTGCGTAGTAGCCATTTTACTCACAACTGACGCGAGATGACTGCTTGGCAGCGCGAGCACTCCTGTGGTCGTTTGCGCAACTATGAGAATCTAATGGTGGGAGTCGAAACTTTCGAACCTCCTCTTTCAATGACTATGTAGAACATTTACATATAACGTATAATTCAGGAAATATAGCAGTACGAAATTGAGTCCATCATTGTGAAAAACCTCATATTAAATGCTAACGTCTGTCGTACACACTCGTCTCCTTATAATTCGTTTGTTAAGAAACCCGTAAAAATGTGACCTTATGACTCGAAGGTGTGGCGAAATTGACTTCACCCAATACGTAATAATTATTATTTATAATGCCATTAGCTGAGCCTTTCGCCATAAATATCAAGATGAGATCTTCGTTCTCAGGTTACGTTACGATGGCTTTGGGGAAATAATATCTTCGTGTAAAATATATACCGGATAAATTAATACAGAAAAGTTTATTCGAGGTAAAGTTGTGCTAAGATCGTGGCATTTAGTGGAGATGTTAATGTCTTCATCGGACGACGGTCGCGGAAGGAATTTTGTGCCATTTTTATCGCCTGGTGAGCCTGGTCGGTAACGTTTAAACGTAAGAATCACAAAAGCGCAGTGGTGCCTCACTCGGAAAACTCACCACAATGATACTAAAGCACAAAACTAATTTTTAATCGGCCCTCCACAGCAGAATTTACACTTTTAGCGACATGATTCTTTCATGAAATACTAGCTGAAGTGTACCCGGCCTTGCTCGGGATTTTTTTTTTAATAAAGTTAGAAGTTGTGAATTCTTGCTTGTCATTTGGGTCCATAAATGATTTGACAGAGAAAGTAATGCATTGTGACGACTATTACTATCTCTAAAGAAAGAAACATTCATTTGAAAATTTTATTTCATTCCAAACATTTATTTTTTCAAAATGTATCTAAATAATAAAGTTCTTTAGTAGGTACTTACTTGTGTTTTCCATTTTGAAAATATTCTACTAATATGTAATCTGTGGCTAACCAGAGTGGTATATCTATGGGCTAACCTCAATACAACATGGCGGGTTTATTGTTATTCATACTAATTTTAAAACTTTATAGCAACAGTTTTACATGTTGGATTTCATTCAAACTGCTCTCTAAACCTTCCCGACACTAATAAGATCAAACTGTGCTATTTTCAGCGAAACCGATAGAGTAATTTTCATTAATTTTTTATATATAGAAGAAAGAGATTACGAATTTTAAGATTCTATCGAAGATCTGGAGTATGAACCAAGTACGAACCAATTTTCAGTTGGGTAAATAAATACACAGTGTTATTTGTAGGTAAATAATGTGTGAGCTCTAATATTGCATGCACTGTGCATGATGTAAACATATTTATTCGAGATATTTACACGCCGTTAGTGTTTGTGTTTCTTAAAATAAAATCAATTAATCTCAAAAAAAAATTTAATATCCGGCTAACCTAACATGAATTATTTTTCCTTTGATTTCCACTTTTTTTTACATTAACTCCACACGGGATTCATCCGGCCATTGACGGCCTCCGTGGTTGAGTGGTTACAATCCTCGGCTACGAATCCAGAGGTCGCGAGTTCAAAAGGGCAAGTTAATTTTGGTTATTTCACAACTTATTCATTAAAAATAATATTTAGCAGTGGCGTGCAGTCCATAAAGGCTGAAAAGCTGTACCTGCCTTAAGAAAAACGTACTAAAAGTAGAAATTATTAATAAAATACAACAATCAAAATGTTTTTTCCATGAATTTGGTAAGGAACTTACACTCTCATTCATTCAGTTGACCACAACAATCAGTGTAAGATGATTATGAAATCGCCATTTTAAAATATTCAATTCGCAATAATTCATACCCCAATTTGAAAAACTGCACACCTTTGGCCAAAGAGCAATGTACCCCACTGATATATAGTATATTTGCGGCACATTCCAGAGTGGTAGATACTTTCAGTATCTCCCTGGTGAAAGACCACCATCCAGAATCGAAACTTTGCTTAAAATTGCTTTGCTCGTCGGCGCACACAATCATTGTAAATGATTTATCTTTGGTGACCAGATCTGAATAGCCGGGTACTTCCCCACCTTCATCTGCCCCATCTTCTTCACCTCACCACTACCTTCAGCCTCACAATATACCCTAATTGGGGATGCCATAGTCTCACTGGCTCCAGACGGAGGGAGCAGTTAGGACTCTTGTGCAGTACTCACATAAAAAAACATTGATTCTTTTGGGGATGCTGTGTGTATTTTTAATTTATATTCGCCATATCTTTCTACCTTTGTATAAATTACGGTATAAATCGTCCTACAAGTCACAGTACCCAAAGTTCGGGAAGTTTGTTTTGGCGGTGTTTGTTTGTTTTATATATAAATCTACAGTTTTATTTCAAGCTTGATGAAATTTTGCACACCCGACCTTCAAAACAATATGAAGGTCACAGACTACATGATATTTCGAAAAACCACCCCCATTCCCCTTTTCCACCCCTTAAAGGAGAATTTCGTTACTTGGTGAAATTTTGTTCGTTCAAACGATATCGTCCACCTCCAATTCCCACACACGAGTCCCAACTGCCCGAAGCCAATGGGTTTACGGCATCTACTATATTATATTGTGGAGAATGTTATAAGTGGGGAGGGGAAGAAGAGGTTGGGAAGGTTATTTAGTTCTGTTCACTAACGACAACTTAACCTCCTCCGACCCCCCGTCCCTTTTGGAGGACGTAGAGAGTGTTCGAAAAGATGGTGTAATTCAAGGAATTTTAGATTCAAACTAATTTCTAATTTTAACTGTTGATGATAAACGTCACACGAGGTTTTCTGTGTTATTGAGTTCTATAAAACTGTAACTGCAACTGTAGTGTAGCGTACCTTTCGTCTCCATTTTAACGTTGAACCTCCAACTAAAAAGACCATTTGTCGTTGGGATCACTAATTTGAACAAACTGGATGTCTCTCTGTACTGAAAAAGTTTATTATCAAATGTAATGAATGTACTTCGTATCCGTCACTAGTTCGCAGTTTGAAAAATGAAGTTACAAATTTTCAATAACCCTGTACATATCTGAATTGCTGTAATGCTACTGTATTAAATTTACCTGAATTGTTTTTATTGCATAAAAAAAACTCGTTCTTGAATATGTCAAAAAAATGTCTTCGTTCAGAAGACATTTTTTTGACATAACATATTCCATTATTTCATTTTTATCTTGTTTGACTCACACAAAGTCGTCATGTGCTTCGACTCGGAGTTTCGTGAAAAATTTGGACACGGTCCAATGTCCTCTCATCTTTCTTCAGTCCTTTATTTTCTGCACTCCGCGTATTTGTGTTTCTCTGGAAGCCGAAGGTAAGAAGGAAGGCGGCATCTTATACCAACGACCCGCGTAATATTATTATTGTATAAGTTAACTGCGAGCACCGCCAAACCCGATTCCCCGGACTCGTATGATATTCATGTAAATGTGTGCGTACCGGTGCCCGGTACCTACCTACCTGGGCAGTATGGTGTCCCAACTATCCAACCTACTACGCTTCTGCACTCCGGCATATTTATCCGAGAGAAAAGTCGGAATTTATTTACCTACTCCCGCGCTTTCGACTGCCGACTTTTTGCTAAAATAAATAAACGACGAATGGATATTGCCTGGCATGCTGCAGGTAGTGATGGGTAAATTCCCGAGAATTTATTTTTGGGCAATATTGCGGGAGTTTTCATCTAAATAGTGAAAACACATGACCAATTAAAAAAATCCATTATGCTGCATTTAACCCGTTATTCGTTTTAAATTCAGCATACAAAATAATATAATAACACTTTCAGTAATAAGGTGAACGTAACTGCTGTTATTAATGAAAAATCGCTGTCAAAGACCGTACCTTATTATTTTATCAGTGCGTTATAATATATACTTCAAGGCCGCCATATCAATTTTGTGAAATATACCGTCATACGCTTTATTTACAATTTATCATTAGATTACATTTAGAGCGTGCTTACTTCAGAACTTTTTGAATTTTTTGAAAATGCCGTCAAAATGGTAATATTTGTGGCCGGGGCCTATAAGTGTGTGACGCCAGGAGGGTACATATAATGTCGCGCGGCAGTACTGCAGCCTCGCCATTCGAATTATGAATAATTGTACTGAATTGTGTCTCGTGTGACGTCACGAGACTCTATTGTATACATTTTGCCCAAGTTCACATTGAAAGCTCATAACTTCGTAATTTTTTTAGTTTACGAAAACTAAATTTACTGTCGTTATTCTCTTTAAATATAATACATTTTCAACAACAACAAAAGCAATAGCAGACCTCATTTAGAATGACTTTCTCAATAATAATAAATAATTTCTAGGCTTTGGAGAATTCAATTCCCGGGTGCACATCACTAGCTCCATGTCGGCAGAATTTATTAAGTTCACAGTAAATGGGGAAATGCGAATAAGTACATACTTCCTTGGTTGATTTTCCGTATTTTTTTGTGTGCCCCTTTTTTAAATAGCTTTATCATTAGCAAAACAAGCTAAGTATTTTTGATAGATGAATTTATGGAGGGGAAACGCGGAGAAACCCTTCCTTGCCGGTGTTGTCAACTGATTTAATATGTCTCTAATTATTTCAATACTTCTATAAATATACTAAAGGCAGAGTTAATATTTTAGGGGTTCCTCAGCACTACATTTGTTGTGCCGAGGATAAAATACATGTGTTGGATAAAATATATAAATATTTAACGAACTCGACAGAAATGATTTTTTTTTACGAAAAATCGGGTAAAAATTAGTGCGTTGATAACTTGCCGAGTAGTTCGGTTGTGAGCGAGGGATACGGGGTTTCGCTCGCCGTGCCACGATGCGCGGTCATCAGTAGTAACCGGACCGGCAGTTTGCCGGCTGTAATGGACGTATCGTGCGTTTTATGTGTTCCCTATATTTTTTCCTCGTTTTCAACACTATTATTTACTCACAATATTTTACTTATGTACTATTAATAAAATGATTTACGTCTTCTATGTATATCCGCTGTAGACCAAAAAACTACTGGACCGATTTACGCGCGGTTTTTTTGCAAAATGATTCGCGTTGTCCGTAGAAGGTTTATGTGTATACCCTGTCCATCATTAGAACGACCTGTGAGCGCGCATGTCCTGCCCCTTTCCCCCACTACTTTCTCCGCGACTTGGTATCCACGTTAACACATTCAAAAACAGGATTTTTTTTATTCTGTATTACCTACCTACAAACACAAATTTAACTCATTTTATACATTTAAATGATTATGGTTATAATATTAAAATATACATATTGCATTTTATGTGGCATCAGGTTGATTAAAACAGCTAGGGAATTAATCCGAAATTGATAATATTATGATAATTTGACTGAACATCCACGGTATGAATGGGGTAATATCTCAGAAACGCGTGTATGGGCGGAGTTACATGGCCGTCGCAGCCGTGCGCGGGAGATGGGACGCATGCGAGGGGGTGGGTATGCGCAGTAGGAACCAAATTTTGAACTGTAGCAGGTTGTTCTTAAGTTAAACTCACAATAGGTGTAGGTGTAGGTGTAGGGGTAGGGGTAACACATCACAACCTCAAAGCTTTACTCCATACCATTCATAACGCCGGGTACTTCAGTGAGTAAGTAATATAATGTTATCTATTCATTTTTATCCAACTTTAAAATGACATATTTCTAAATGTGTACACAGTTACCTGGTGTCTTTAATTTAATAGTATGTCTTCTATAGTATTAAATTGCGTGATCAGATCCCTTAGTTTCTGTAAAAGCATGCACGTATTGATTGTTTTAATATTCATGGCGCCGATCATTGATGTATTTCATCTAGGGTTCCCAACCGGTCGAACTCGGGGAAATTTTTGGTCGATCCCAATTACAGGGTTTGTATTTCTATATTTTAAAATTACAACAATGGATGAAAAAAAAATATCGGGTCGTAGGACAAATCTGCTAGATTTGTTAATGAAGCGATTTAATGGTTAAAGTATGGGACACTTTTTTATGTGGTATTGTTGGACAGGAAAAGTTTGCTGATTAGTTTTCTCTCAGGTGTCCGTTTGAGTGATACAAAATAAAAAATTCTTATTAGAAGTTGTAATCGGACCCCATGTAAATGCCGCCGAGCCTTTTCTCTGGGAAGTATCCTATTCTGCCACGTATCGTATGAATATTGTTATTTCAACTCGAGAAGATGCGTACTATAGTTATGAGAGGTTTTTGCGTTATTTATTGTGAATGTAATCATATTTGTCCATTTTTATTTTACCACAAATCAAATTGGCAACAACCCTCGTCATCTTCCGGATAAGGGTCTTTCTTACGAGCGGAAAAGATAATATAATTCATGTTTTGTCAGAAGAAGGAACTCCAGTCGATTTTCTTTATATTAATATTGACCTTCTTACTTAAATACTAGTGTTTTAAGAAGAATTGGAATGCCGTTTTCATAGTCGAATTAATTCTCAAAGTAAAAAAAATTTTACCACACCAAAACGGTCGGAATCTGAGCGGTGAGTGGCGGGGGGTGCGTGACATCACACAAGCGTAACACGGTCACATAGAATTAATTTAGGCGCAAACAAACGTTTTTCCAACGTTGTACCAACGAAACATGGCGTTTTGATGAGATGATTTTTTATTCACTTTTATAACACTTAATAAATTCTATGTTCTATATTTATGTGTACCTGTATAGTTTTCAAACCATAATATTTTTCATTTTATTTTGATAACTTATTGAAGAAGCTTATAAACCTCATTGTAATATTTAATCATTGAAGAAGATAATATGGTATTAACAAAACCGAAATGAAACACGAAACAAAAACAAAACAACTCATAAAATAAACAGGTATCAGTCGCATCTGTGAATCGAACCCAAGACCTCTGTCTTACCGGGACAACCGACATACCGCACAAGAGTCCCAACTATTCGGAGTCAGTGGAGCTATGTCATCCTTGATTGGAGATATTGTGAGGCTGAAGATAGTGGAAAATAGTAAGAGGTGAGGAAGAGGAAGGTTGGGAAGTACCTGACTATTCAGATCTGGTCATCAAACACGTTTAAAGCCATTTCGAACAACGTTTCCACATTGAATGATTGTCTTTCGCCAGGATGATACTGATAGTTATCTGCCGCTCTCGTGCACTTGCGTCTCACATCTGCAAACTGGCGTATTTCCAAAGTATCATCGTCACCCAAAAGATGCAATTTTGTACAGTTTTAAAACCCCCCGAAATAACTCGGAACAAAATAAATACAGTTTTCACGTCGGCCATGGCGGATGAATGTCATATTATTATTCGGGCGGCCGCGGAGAGCCGAGAGCCGGGACTCCATTGTCTGGGAACTTCTCAGAACTCGCAAAACCGCTAGCTGCACACATACGTAACTTCGCATTATAATAATGTGAATACATTATTGTATGAACGCGCGGCCGAATAGTTCAAACTGTTATGCCTCGACCACACAATCGTCCAACGTCCCAACCCTAACTCGGTTCGGAGTTGGGACGTTGGCCGATCGTATAGTGACTATAAATCAGGCAACTACACGATCAGCCAACGTTCCAACTACGAACTCCAAACTAGTGATGCCATTTTATCTAAAAATCTATCGATCTACCCAAATTTATAATATTATTGACACAATTGGTTTCTCATTAGGTACTCATAATACTGGAAAAAAATAATTAGCTATCCAAGAAATAATAATTATTGGGAATCAGAAAATCTCCCATCCTCTGTTTATTTAATTTCATAATGAAAATATATCGCGTCACACGTTTTTGTGATTCAAAATGTTACAAAAATATGACGAATTTCAATTTTATACCCCCACCCCTTGTCGATAGCTGTTGCCGCTGTTTTAGCTCTATATTTTATTTTTACGCACAGCCCAACTCAAATTGCAGCATAACAACAACTAGCCCCGATTATAGTCGAATTACATCCATTTCGCCAATGAGGTGATTTTTCATGAAAAAGGGCGCTATACAAATTATCCTGCTATTATTATTATTTACATAACATGCATAATGCATATTTGGGCATTTATTTGGATGTTAGTTGCAAATTTGAGTCTTTTTTCGTCAATATAGACTTAGTTCAGCCATGTTTTATAGGTATCGCCTGCCGAACTCATACCGAACGGCCAATATGTGGAGGCCGGTTCGCCTAAGTTCGACCGACTAGTTTGAAGGTTGGGCCAACTAGTTCGCCACCAGGGCAATCTCGTGCCAACTCGCTGAACTCGAGGCAACGCACACGAACTACCCCTCTACACAATCGCCCAAACGTTCGAGTTGGGAGGTTGGGCGATCGTGTAGTCGGGGCATGAAGTTTCTCGTCGCGTTGCTCACAAGTTTCAAACTCTCGGTTTCGCGTGACGGAATCAAACAATTTTCGATTCGCGTTCCTGCAGAGTTGAAATAACGATATTTTTGTAGGCGGTTTTAGAACTTGATGATTATTAATCAAAAAAATATCTCAAAGGAGGAAGGATAATGACAACTTGTATTTTTTTCTTCATTTTATTTATTATTAGGTATCTTACGAGAGTCTCCACCACGCAGCAAATGATGCATAGAGATCCCCTGACACGCAATGGGAAGAAACCAAAATAAGGGGGACGAGCAAGAATTACCGCCAATTTAAATAAAACAGCAAATAAGTAAAAAAGTTCGGCTTTTTAAAAAAGGGAATATTTAGTTTGACCCTTTCATAAATGTTTTATGATTTTGCTTACCGCAGTCATAATCGCGCGAAACAAACGGGGACGGCGGTGAACTAGGATGTAGCCAAAATAGATGTCACGTTACATTTGCCTCCAGCCGTCGAAATGGTACATTTGGGCAATTCTATTCATTCTGACGTCAGTGGCCCCAACTGTCCGGATCCAGTGGGACCATAACATCCCCAGCTCGGGGTATGTTGTAAGGCTACAGGATGAGGGTATGGGAAGGAGACAGGAAAGAGGAAAGTTGTGAGTACCTGGCCATTCAGATTTGATCACTAAAGACGGCTAATGCCATTTCAAGCAACATTTCGATTATAAATTGGGGTTTTAACCAGAACGATACTGAGAGAATCTTCCAGTTTACCGTCCTTTTATTTTTGCATCGCAGTTTAATTGCATTGCGTGTTTGAAAAGCTTTAAAGTTGCACCCATTTCTGAGAACTTGATTTTGCTTTATTTTATTTAACGAGTTTATTGAACACTATAACCGCAAATATTATACTAATATATTCACATGGCTAAACAAACACACAGTCGAATAGTTCCAACTATAAACTGTTAAGTTTCTCGTCACGTTGTTCGAAGCCCTCGGTTTCGAGTGTCAGATTCAGGAAAATATCGACCCGCGTTGTGAGTACAGTTCAAATAACGATCGTGTTTGCGCTGCAAATAGGATGTCGCATGTCATCGTGAACTTTAGATTGTAGTGTGTCCTGAAAGTACGGTCCGGCCGGACAAATAAAAGATACCATTCCACAGCGTGTAAACTTCAACTGGACGCAGTTATTCAGAAAGCATCCAACCTCAAAAAGATAAAGCCGAGAAAAAGGCGTTTGAAAATTAGACAATACAACGGCATTTGTGGAGTGCTTATCAGTTTTTGTATTTTTTCAACTTGTATGTTCTCGTGTTTATCAAAAAGTCGATTTTCGCCATTTGTGCGTTGGACGTTTTCTGCATAACTCCGTCCAACTTTCTGTTTGATCTTCCATTCCTAAGTACGCACTTAAAGTGTACTTTCTTACTCGTTTACAAATCAAAATTATACCCATCGCGTTTGAGATTGCAGCTGCTGCGAACTGCATTTTTTATAGTTGCAATAATAATAAAATACATTTTCTTGTATTTTTTCGGCATTCACTATATAGCAATTTCTAGACATTTTGTTTGTAAGTTTTATTTATTATGTACTTTTGCTATTTTTGATTTATTAAATTCGCTACCGGTTTCGACACAACCGTGCCATTGACGAGCGTTCTTTAAACTAAGAACGAACGTAAGTTTTAAGAACGCTCGTCAGTGGCACGGTTGTGTCGAAACCGGTGGCGAATTTAATAAATCAAAAATAGCAAAAGTACATAATAAATAAAACTTACAAACAAAATTAATAAAATACATATTATGTGCACACTTTTGTGGTCTTGGTTCAAAATGTAATAAATACAAAAGAGAATTATAGTAATAATTCGTGTACATAAATTCACACTGAATAATTCAGGAACACAGTTCGAAACTCGTCAAGGCACATGGAAATCATGCACTCCTCGCGCTGGTGGCGATAAGGTTGAAATAGCCACTTGACGCCGGCCGCCTGTTTTCATTTGTGCAACAGTAAAAACATCGCGCCAATAACGTATTTTGTTTTATTATGTGACGCACAAATATTATTTTTTTTTAAATCCAATTAGAGTCTCAAATACTTAGGTTGACACATTATTATTTTGACTTTCGTTTTTATTATCGAAAATATCACAAACGCCCGATCATTCTACCTCTGTAGAGCATGAAAACAAATGCCTATGTTTGTATATTCATATCTACGTACCGTAATTAAATTAATGCTAGTAATAAAACGTATTTATAATATCGTAATAAAACTCGCTGATAATAATAATAATAATAATCAGATGATTTGTATAGTGCAATTTTTGTGAAAAATCACCTCAAGTGCGAATATCTTCACTTTAATCAGATAAATATTTAAAAATGATAGATTTCTTACAATCAAACTGAATATTATTAGTTTTGTAAGGCTTACATAAAATACAATTGTAAAAAAAATTGCAAAAAATATTTTTTTTAAAGGTTCATCGAAGATTTTATACAAAGGATTTTCACGTGTGTAATTTATATTTTTACAATTTTGGAACCTCACTTAATATGCATAAACTGAACATGTAGGTATTAGAGATTTAATATGGATTTTAATTATATACGGTTCAGATAAAACCAAACAATCCACAGGTAACAATATATATTAAAGGTTATATTCCAAAGAGAAGGAACTCTTAAAATTTTACTGGGTATATAATAACATTTAGTGGATAATTATTTTTTTATTGAAGATATACATAATAACAAATCTCAATGATATACGAATCAGAAAAAGACACAGAAAAAAAAACGTAATGATCACATCTGGGAATCGAACCCAGGACCTTTGTCTTAACGGGACTAGAACTCTAGACAATGCTAGGCTAGGTTAAGATAAGAACTTATTCCAGCAATCAAAATGTCTTCTTTCTACCTATATATTAAAAATTAATGTTTTTCTGTCTGTCTGCCTTGATTTTCTCGAAAATTACTCGACCGGTTTCGCTGAAAATAACACAGTTTGTCCAATATTTAAAACTGTTGCCATAAAGTTTTAAAATAAGTATGAAAAACATTGAACCCGCCACGTTGTATTGAGGTTAGCCCATAGATATACTACTCGGGTTAGCCACAGATCACATATTCAAAAGAAGAAAGTTTGTTTGGGGCAATATTTTCAAAATGGAAAACACGAGTAGAGACCTACTTAAGAACTTATATATATATTTTGAAAAAAATGAATTTCCAAATGAATGTTTTTTTGTTTAGAGATAGTAATAGTCGTCGCAAGGCATTACTTTCGCTGTCAAATCAATTATGGCACCCAAACGACAAGCAAGAATTCACTCCATAACTTTATTAAAAAAAAAAAAATCCTGAGCAATGCCGGGTAGACATCAGCTAGTATTTAATAAGTTGTAATGTCATAATCTTATAGGCTTTAGAGTTACCTACTGTTTATTATTTTTGCTATGATATAACGCGACGTTAATATTATTTGAAAGCAGTAACGCCAGAGTATTATTTTCATGTCCCTTTGGATCTGCAATACAGTCCTCGATAGTTGACTAGACACTTCCAATAGATTTTAGCACGGCCATTAGCTGAATACATTACAAACCTACACCATTAAAAAATATAATATCATTCGTGTTCGCTATCTTGATTAGATTTTAAAATGGAATTTTAAACGACCGAGATAACCAATCGAAAGCAGGACTACATTAAGAAAACAATAATAATGATTGATATCATTGATTCTAATCTTGAGAATTGTTATGTCTTTATTAGTGTTTTTTTTCTATCACATTGGTAATGAATGCAGTAGAAACTTCACTGATCAATGCAACTATAGGAATATAATAAACCATCATCGTATTTTTAAATGTATATTTCATGAAAAGTAAAATTGTATCAGATTTTCCTCTTCGAATTTTCGCCATCTGCGTATTCTAACAAAAGAAAATATCTCCGATACAATATCAAATGTCATCCTTGGAATAACCCCAGACCGGGTGGAATCCTTTTCTCCCGACATTTTTCATTTTCCGGTCGGATGCTGCGCCCTGTCGAATATGTGAGTTGATTTCACGTCAATTTCCGCTCTATAAAAGCCCCCTCCGCTTACTCTCCCGCCTTCAGCGAACATATCATAATATTAATATCTTACTTCAACTTCTTCGGTCTACATCAAAAAATAAAGTAGAACCGGCGCCGCCGCCCTATTTATAGAACGTTTCTACAGACTACTGACTGTCTACTGTTGGCCGAGACAGAACGCCGTTTTATTTACTTACGCATCTTCCTCTGTAACCGCTTTTTATGCCTTCGTTTTTAAGTGTAAGTACACGGATAATAGAAAAAACAAAGGGTATGATACGTCTGGGACGAAAATAACTCAAACAAAGAGATACTTCGTGTGAAAGGCTCATCTCCGCTTCACTTAAATGGAAAATGTTTTATGGCGTTTGCTAGTGAACTTAATTAAATACTAAACCCGCCGTAAAAAGTTAATCTAGGTATACTTTTATCACCGAGTTATACGAGTCTTCTCTCGAGTCTACCAATTCGTTGCCATCCCAAGCTTAAAGCTTAGCCAAATCTATTACATTTTCTATTTAAGCTGTTTTCAATATTTTATATGGGTTTATAACATAACTAAGTATTTACCGTCCTTGGAACTCCCCCCCGCCTTGAGGCATTCCCTCGCGCTGAAAATCTGTAGATCGCGAAAGCGCGGCGTAAATATTTTTACACGTGCTCTTTTCAAATTCTCCCTTTGAAGTTACCGAAACCCGAAACCATAGAATTTCCATAACGTATAATAATACGAGAATTTTCATTATTAACTTCTTTCAGAAACAAACAAACAAAACAAGCCGTCTGACAAACTGCGCCGCGGGTTGGTTCAATCGGCCTGAACGCAAAGGGTAAAGAGCTTCTCGCGGCATAAGTCAGTTCAAGAACGGTTCAAGAATGCATTTACCCTTCATATTTTAGGCGCATTGTTTCTGGAATTCCTCCGTATCCCTAACGACCGCGACTTGCATAGTCGGTACATTATTTCTCGGGTCGCTTTGCCGACGAGAAATAAAAGCGGTTAAAAATAACGACGTGTGAACTACGACTTTTTTATTACGAATGTTTGGAATTTCTTGGCTTTTGACAAACTCTTTTAGCGATGCAAGTATACAACATCATGCTCTAAGAATCATTTCCCCGTTTTATTTTAGTCTGGGGTTTTTGAACTTGGCCACCACCAGCCAAATTGATTCGTTACAATATTAAGTGAACACCTCGTTAGTTGTATTTTAATTGTTTTATTGCAGTGTTAGTATAGTGCACTGCGCATCAGGAAACTATTACAATATTACTCATTATCGTTTTATAGTCATGAGCCTTATGAGTTATGAAATAATTAATATTCTTTAGTTCAATGGACGTTGTTAGTTCAGCAATAAGACCCATTTTCTATCTAAAATGAAATGGCAGCTGGGATCAACCTCCTCTTTAAACAAATTTCGATAATATTGAAAAATATGCCATAAACCTGTCCCGCCGATAGTCACAATAAATCATTGTGAAATCCATTATTATAAATCATGTGTTAATGTCATAGAATCCACCAACATTGTCACCTCTTCCACTTAACTTTTTGATAACATTATGTATTCTAAAAGTTTTTTATTTAGATTTTTATATGATTTTGAAATGTTGATCTACAGACACGATAGAACTTACACAATGTTAAAACTTTGAAATTCACACCTTTCTCGTCTGCCATGGGTGCATCCACACTCTCATGTTTATACAATTTTCTCTAGTTGTGGTCTCGCCTTGATTGTTTAAAATATGAGTATTTGAGAAATATCTGTAAATACAGTGTTACGAGACTCCAATTATTTAAATGTCTAATTCTCTACGTTTAAAAAAAACTACTTTGTATTTTATGAAGTGTGTTATTTTTGTGGTGGTAGGTGTTGTTTTAATTTTTTGATAAATGCCACCCCATGAGGGACAGAATGCTGAAAGATCCCTCGGCCACGGATAGAATAACTCCATAGCACTTCAGTTCTGTACTTCATGACGCATGTGCCACCTAGAATCTACAACATACGATAGAAGAAGAAGACTGAAATATGTTTATATCCAGCACCCAAGGTTCTTGGTAATAGTATTGTAAGAATGTTGTCCTGCACACCTACCTTTAAAACTCGCAAAAAGCTAAGCATTACGATTACCCGCTTACCTTTTCAATAGTTAATATCCCACTAACGTGGTAAGTACCTCGGCGGCGATTTTTCAACATTAATATCTCATTTCGGGATTACGACTTCTTTATTATACTTGTTACAGGCGTAATTCATTACGGGCCCATTGACAACGAACAAATACAGAAGCAACTAGCTCCTATGTAATAACGCTAATAATGACTTCCCGTGTTCAAAAAATGACAATACTTGCACCGCGATTTCTCGAACACGCTACCCTGTTTTTCTGCTATTTAATCTTGCCTTAACTTTTGCTTTTATTTATTTTTTAAGCCGTCGAACTTTTTATCGGTAGAGGGTATTTTCGTCTGCTTTTCACGGTTTTTCGCCCCAGTTAAATTACCTCCTGTCTGTTGTACGATTTCGTTGTTTTGCTGAAATTATGCCAAAAGTCGTGGATTGAATACTTCTCTCAAATAATAAACACGGAATTATTCAAATTCTCAGCTCAATTTTAAACTTATACGAATGCTCGGCTTCTTTACACGCTTCCGAATATCTAGCATTTCAACGAGACAATTTGTAGAATATTTTCAACATTACTAACTTTGTGATGGTTGTTATTTAACTGATAAAAATTATTTACCGAATATGTTTATCTTGCTAATACCGTGGATTGCTATTTTAAATGGGAAAAACATATAAAAAACGCTTAGATCAATTGCTTCCAGATGTATACGTTCAAAATATTTATAACAATTGAAACTGTACGAATAATTTATATGTCACTGGCAGAATCTCTCAAGATATGAATTATCAATATGGGTAAATGCCGCTTAAACTAATCTGCAACAAATCCAGATGGTTCAAAAAGCTGTTGTAAAACTATTAGTTGTCCCTAGTGCTTACAGACATAGACATGGCACCCTATTTTTGTTCAAATTTTTGTTTTTATAAATTTTTTATAAATAAATTATTTATAAATTGTTAAAATTTAACCTGTGGTACAAAATTATTATTCAACAAATATTTAACCCGCAGCATAAAGATAAATTAGCCTATATATCTATAACACTAGATTCACAAGCAATGATGGATTAATATTTCCACAGCTATGACGGTATTAAAAAAAATCGTGTTTACTTAAAAACACTAAAGTAAACATAGGTTCATCGTTGACGTTTAAATACCGGTTTATTTGTCAAGTATTGGCATTCTCACGTCTGTTTCCGTCAATCAATCTGAGCGACCGCGCGATAAAAAGAAAAGCTCAATTATCGTGTCGCCAACATAGCTGATAACATTTTCCACAAACTCCGGAAAGCTTTTCACTGTCTAAGCCATGTCCGCGTAGTTTATTGCCGGCTTGCCGCACTGTCAACGGAGTCAAAATCATAACTTTATTTACAAACTATACGTTCATAAGAATTCCTGGAAATAAATTAATGTAAATCATTAACATTAATTTAAACCAATGGTTCCCTCGTCAGGATACACAGTATTAAAAAAGGTAATAATGGAATAAGCATGGGCAGATTGTTAATTTACAATTAGAAAATAGAAATTTAAACTAAATCACGGAACAACCAAGGCATAAGAATAAAAATAATTATTCTTACAGTTATTAATTAATGTGAAAATAAATTTAGGAAATGGCTATTTAAACAAGAAATTGGTTGTTAATAATATTTAATTGACTATTAACAATTGGAACCATTGGTTTCGAAACATGTTGATGTTTATGTATTAAAGAGTGGTTTATACAAACTCATAATCATTTAATTGAAAATGATAAGTGATTTTACGTTAATTGAAGTTATTTTCATTTATTTATTTATTTAGACGTTTTACCTTTTCTGATTTGTACAGTTTGTTCGCTCAGTTTTGATTGGTGAAAGAGGCGGTATAATATATGAAAACTTACATGCTTTTAGGAGTGTTATTTTAGATGTATGACATTCTAAGGGAGTTCAAAGATCTTTGGTAGTATTTATTTACCAATATAATTCAGTAGCTATTGTCTCGATAACAGTCAGGTTTGCGACGGACAACGGCAGCGTGTAAAGTGAGTATTATTGAATTAACCCGATGAGCGTGTGAGGTGTCGGCTGTCGGCCCTCGCTTTAGGACCGCGGTGCTTTCATCCTTCCTTTGTTTCCACCCCCACCCCCCCTCCCGCTCTTCCTGGAATGCGATGCCATCTGCATACTAACAGGGGCAGAGCATTCTACGTTCCCCGGAGTATTTTTAAAGGAGAGACCGGACACATTCCGATGTGATGATCTTTATTACGTGTAAACTACTAGATATCGTTAATTCAACCTAGTAGGGTATTTAACATTTTCCCCAAAGGACGGGTTATCTTAATTTTTTATAGAAACACAATTGAAGTTTTCCGATCTCTATTCCAATTTCGATCGATCTTTGAAAGATTAAAAAATATATGTTTTTGAGGAAATGTTTAATTTTAACTTCTGATTTCTATTGTTTTTTAATATAATATTCTAATTGTTTTTGTGTTTAATTCGTAGAACTCCATTTTTTTTTAAATTTAATGTAAATCAAGTTTAGTAATGTTATTATTAAGTTCTGCAAGTATTTGTAGTTTTTAATATTGTAACAGCTGTTTCGGCGTTTAAGGCCATTTTCAAACTGCTTGAAAATGACCTTAAACGCCGAAATAGCTGTCACGATAATAAAAACTAAAAATACTTGCAGAACTTAATAATTACATTATTAAATTTGATTTACATTAAATTTAAAAATAAAATAATGCAATATACATATGTTTTTTATTTATTTAATTTTAAGGTTTACAATACAATTTAAATACAAAGGAAGTTTAACAAAAGGTAAACCAACAAAGTTTCTTATGCTAATAGTGGTTATATACAGGTGTTTTATTTATGGACCTAATAAGTTAAAAAAGAAACAAAATAAGGAGGAGGAAGAGAAAGATAGGATCGAGACAAGAGATGCTCTCGAAACATTTTATACTCGTGCATCAATTTGTGGTCGTACGCATTACTTCGGTTCGATATTCTGAAAGGGTATTGTGAAGAATGTCGATGTTAAGTTGTGATTAATATTGCGCACAAATACGTGGAATTGGAGAATTTATCCTAAGATTGGTCCTGCCTGCGGGCAAATGAATAAAATTATTCGACAACGTGGGTAAAACCTATACAATCGTGTCTCGTGAAGTCACACCAGACACAATTCAGTACAATTCGTGATTCGAATGGCAATACTGCAGTACTGCCGCGCCACGGTTATCGGCCGGTCGTAAATATCAACATTTTCGGTATTATCCAAAATTTCAAAAAAATTTATCTTCGGCATCCTCTAAATGTAATCTAATAATAATTTTTAATAGAGCGTATGACCGTATATTTCATAAAATTGATATGGCAGCCTTAACCAACTTCAAAGAGCGCCCTTGAGGTGATTTTCCCACGAAAACGACGCTATAGAAGTAATCCAATTATTATTATTATTTGACGTAAGATTTGTTATACGGCACTGATAAAATAATAAGGTATAGTCTTTGATAGAGTTAAGTGAAAGCGTTGTTATATTATGTTGTGTGCTGGATTTAAAATGAATAGGTTGTTTTAAAAATGTATTATACTGTTTTTTTATGTATATAGTTGGTAATGTGTGTTTTTCACCATGTTGATGAATATCCCAAACAATAATTTCCCGGGAATTTACCCATCACTAGTTGCATTATCTGTTTACTACTCCTGCGGGGAAATGGCGTCACGATTAATTCGTTAATTTTTAACTCCAATTATTATATTACAGTCGAAGACTCGATGAACCCTCATTTTCTGAGAACTCCAATGATGTTCATATGTACCGCTGATGAATGCACCACACACATTCCGGTGCAGCCAGACGAAAGTGCATCTTCATTTGCTGCACTGTCTGCCGATCGAGATAAGGGTCTTTACTCTTTGTCGCTCGTATGTACGGTGTGTACAGCTTGCACTTGTTAGCACATAGGCCAGATGGCTATAGACAACGAAGAATGTTCTTATCTTCCTAGGCATCAAGACTTTTCTTTTCGTTCCTTCGAATGCGAAATAAGCCTACTTTATAATAATAATAATAATGTTTTATTATCTTCTTTTTTTTATAACAAAATAGAAAAGAATGATATCCTCGGTGGGATTTCCCGTGCTAAGAATTTCATATACTAAATATGTAATTAAATTAATGTGATTGCTGAAAAAAAAAATTGTAAAGTGATGAGGTGTTTTAAGCGCAGTTGAGTGGTTTTGGTGTTAGTCTGTATTTGGTGTTAATATATTTTCTATTTCGAATCTCCCTTGTAACGTATCCAGCGTTTTATTTGATTTTTCTTTTTTTTTTATTATTGTCGTGATTTTTGAAGGAGAGTGGGTTTTTGATATAGAGTTTAGTACCATAGCATAAGAAGTTTTTTTGTCCAAATGTTGTGTTTGTGGTTCCTTTGCTTGCTACTATTGTATAAAAGAATTAATTTAAATAACTCTCGATGCCAATATGTTGTTTTCGGGTGCACCCTAAGACTAGTTAATTAAATTTAATTTTAAGTATGAAAGACGTTTTAAAAGAAATAACATAAAAATAGGTTAAAAGAAACGGACCTTAAATAAAAAAAACTACTTGCATGGAAAACTTAAATCATTATTCTGAAAAAATCCATAGAAGGGAAATAGTGTCATAAGAAATCTAAAATACTAGCTGACGTGTACCCGGCCTTTGCTCAGCGTTGTGGCAGTTTTGAGGTTATGAAGTCTAGTAACCTGTGTGTGATTTAAAGGTGGAAATAATATAATTGTTAAGAATGAATACTGTTATAACTACCCCTACCTACAACCATCCCTACCCCTCCCCTATCCCTTTCACCACACCATTAATTGAATATCCTTATCAACCTTTACATCTCTCGTAAACATACTTCCCAAATACATAATCTCAACCACTTGCTTCGAGTATCCGTAATTTGTCCACGAATGTATAAAAAAAAAAATTTACATTCCAAACAAAAAGTTCATCTATGAACATATTGTTTGGAACTTGAATCGTAGATCAAAACAAAATAGCATCGGGGTGCCCGAACTCGTAGCACCGAGCTCAAAATTTGAACGTTTTGCAACTGAAGTCGAATGTTCAATTTTTGTTCCCAGTACGTTAAGTTTTTTTTTTTTTACATAAGTTTAATCTTTTGCTCCCTCCAGTAACCTCGGATGTCAAGTCGAAATACCTATACCACATTGTTTTTGTTAAAAAAACTTCGTTTTACTATCTTGAATTCGACCCCGTAACACATTCCGGCGCTGAGATACTCCGTAATAACGAAACAAACATCCATATATGCTCGATAATAATTTTTTTTTGTATTTATTAATTAATTGTTTGATTCACACAAAGAAGGTACAAAGGTTATAAACTTTATATATATATATATATGTATGTATAATTTTTTTTTAATATTCAATTATATATACATCTGAACACATGTACATAAACCTACGTCTACTGTATATATATATCGAAAATCCCACATAGGCAAGGCCACTGTGTGGGTATACCGTATCAGTTAGTGGCAGTTAAAAAGAGGAGTTTCTTTTTTCAAGAAATCAATTTTTTTTTTTTTATATCTGTTTATATATATTCAATCACATACATACATCTATATTTATATTTATGGAATGCCTCAAAGTAAATAATTTTTACGAATATAAAATGAATAGTTATCTACACAAAAATGTATGTGAAAGCTATGAACAAATAGCTGTTACATTATAACATTATCTAGAATTAGTTATAAGATGAAACGATTGTTAACGGTAGAAGAAGTCGGGGACACGCGAGGAACACTTTTCTAACTGCATTACTGTTTATATCTACTCTTGTCTTCTCATTCTTTGTTAATCTGTAAATATTCAAATAATAATAATTGGATGATTTATATACTCGTAGTACCGTTTTTTTTTGTGAAAAATCACAATGGCGCTGTACAAATATTTCTTCATATTCTCTATTTAATAATGTACAAACAGATACAGAAAAACACATATTTACATCTATATTCTCTATCTATATCTTTACAAGTTATCACTATATTAGAAGCTAATATTTTAAAGAAAGATCAAAGAGTACCTAGAGTTATTTTGTGGCCTGAAAATATGTGAATTCACCTGAAAACTCCAGACAGAAAATGCTGTGCAAATTCATTGACGCAAAAGCTCAAGACTTTGCTGCTTCAGCGTATACATTTTCTACTTTATCCTTATATGTAGCTTGGAAATCCATTGTGACACCTCCCTGTTTCTCATAGATCTC